>RCHF01000123.1:0-15405 GCA_003987895.1 Neonothopanus nambi
GAAGCGATACATGAGGCATGAGGTTGGCTATCGTCACTGTCTACCAGCGGAAAGGCCTTCCTCCGCGCGCATTGTTACATCAAATGCCTGCGCGTGCGAAATGGTCGTGTAGTAGGTGTGACATATCGCCACCGCTGGACGAGGATACAAGCGCTGACCGTGGAGCCAGTCGAATCCCACGCTCGTTATGCTTCAAGTCTCAATCGTCTATAGTTGAGCTGTACGACTACTTGCGCAGCGCAGTCAATTAGTTCTCATAGAACATAATCGCTGCCAGTGCCACCACCACAATCGCGATAGAGTGGCAGCGGGGCGTACTCTTGGCTCTCTAATCCGAATTTCTCCTGTGTTTGTTTTTTTTACGACACGCGCTGCATCAGGGTTCTCGCCACTGCTGGGGGCCTACTCAATTATAGGTGGTCTCGACTCCCTAAAGACTTTGGCGTGTTCGCACCTTGTGGCACGTCTGTGGAGCATCCAAGATGTCCCTCTGAAAAGCTGGCTAGATGTACTTAGACGGTTAGTCTTCCTGTCTAATCATATTTTTTGCGCGGAGTCTGATATTGTCCTTGTTGCCAATTGAGTAAGTATGTATTTGCGGTATCTTACGACCAAGCCTTTTTAGGTCTCGATCTACAGCCTGTTGATCATTTGATCACCAATAGTGTTCATTGAGTATTATCCAGCCTATGATGATACTATGTGGACGATACATATTTTTATCGAGGTGCACCTATTCATCGTTAGTATCTCGATATCGTCCGATTCAACCGTATTCTGCTTACGAACGGTCTACATCCTGTTGGCTGAGGAACTTAAAGCAGGTGTCGGTGTCCGAGCTCCCCATGGAGGGCCAGACCTAACAATTTTTTACGGAGTGTTGGAGTAGCCACGCCTCTAGATGTCGACTTTGCAAAATTCAAACAAAATGTTCTATCGAGGTCTGGCCAGTGCAACTTCTATCCACGGCTGATATAACGCAACATTGTGAATTCGTCTGTGAATCCGTATACTATTCTTCCTCTGGTCGATTGACCTGATCACAGTGAGCCGTTTACTTCTGATTCAAACCATGCTTGTTCCTGACTCCGTACCCGCACAGTTGATTTGGCACGGGTTACGTCTTCAGAGAGATAGAGAGTTCATGCTCCCGGACGAACTGGCGGTTGAAGCAAATGTCGCTTCGTATGTGCCCGATTTAAAATGTCAAACTCAACCCGGCGTGTCTTTTCTGTGCGTTTTCCAAGTGCATTGTGGCGCTTGACGACCAAATAAAACATCCGGAACTTCAATTGGGAGAGCTGTCAATCATTTGTCAATCTGCACCTTTTCCCACTGCTTTTTCTGTTGGTCGAGAGCCGAGACCCAGCAAGGACCACTGACTATGTCATAATTGTATTCCTCTGCACCACTAGCACACGCCAACGTTATGAAATGTTATACGAGTCGCTCTGCTTCGCATTGGACGCAAGAGTTTCAAAGGCCAGTCTCTTAATTTATGAACTCTAGACTGGTCGGATGTGATACTTCGTGTGTTCTGGTATAAGTACTTATTGCGTCAGCCACTGCTCGCGTCTCCGGCGGCGAGTCCACCCGAACGGGCCGCAAAACTTGTGAGAATTGCTTGACCAGAGAACAGCCAAAATTGGAAATGCAAACTTGTTTATATGTTTCTGAAGTGCTCATAACAGTCTAATTCTGCTCCCTCCATATGTTTAATCATTTAATCTGCCCTTTTACATCGACATCGACTTGAATTATTGCTATTGTCGGTATGCCCTTTGCTATTCTTTACTCGACCCTCGATATGTCGGTTGTCTCCCAGCAATATGAGACGGGGTGTACCGCAAACAGCCCATGAATCTACTACTGCACATAGATCCTAGGAGCCCCTAATTATTATATAGCAATTGAATTTTGAGCCTCCAGGTACTCTCGTGGGGGGAGGGCCATTCACTCCGTTCATTATCAACGTTTATTAAAATCCTGGTCGGGAAGGTGCTATACCAATTTGGGTAATTCGGCTAACGCCTAATGCACGCGTTCACCACGCGGCCACTGCCTGCACACAAGTATCGACTGCCAAGTCTGAATGAGTTTACCGATATCGTCGAATTCGTGGCTGAACACCTCAGTAGGCTGACAGTGGCGATGATTTCTGTGATATTTTATCTAACTTTACTTAGCTTCAATGTACCGAAGACTCGGGTGAGTGCTCGAAGCTCGAAATACTTACATAGAAATGTGCAGTTGTGATTTGCGATTTCAGCACGTACACAGTGCACTCGATAGGTGAATAGTTTGCTGCTCCCCGTCGTCGTCATATGGTCTAGAATTCTACATCTGTTGGGAACAGTGTGTTTTTTTTGGCATCCGAACTTCCCATTGTGCACGATGCGTTCGCGGTCTCAGCATCTTCATCAAATACGCCACAGAAGCTACTTAGTAGCTCACTATCATTACATACCCCATGCGTCTCGTTATGAGAATTAATACCGTCGGACCGCACTTTGAGCATAAGGGTGAAAAGTGGTTCAAGTGAGAATATAGTATCAAGTCGCTTAGGAAAAACAGCATACAATCTGTTCTAATGATAAAATGGGCCGCGCGCCTTCATTGTACTAAGAGGAATATGATAGATTAAATATATTTATGGACAAAGTGGCTGATACAAATACGGTACGGTGTTGCGGGGATGGGTATGCTCACCTAAGAATGTGCCAAAGACATATTTTTCGTCTGACAAATGCTCGGGCAGATTCGGTCCCACTGCTGCAACTCAATAACATGGTACGAATAGCACCCGTGCAATCAACATCAGACTCTATGGGCACTAATTACAATCGGCGGAGACAAGGAGAACCACTTACTGATTGGATAACAGTGGAGCTTGAGGTTATTCCTGAGACTCAATTCAAATCAAACTAGTGGTTATAATCCGTTGAACGAGCAGAATTCTCTACCGGCGGCAATTTAAAGAGGGATAAGTTGTAAGTGCGTGATTAGTAGCACTCAGATTATGAGTAAGGCTCAGTAAGCGCCCAATCAACTAAAGGTGCAGTTCGCCTTCGAGATTCCCATTTCACGGCAATCTCCGGGATTGCCGTCACGGCAGCCCTTAATGATTGAAATGATTATTGTCAGGACACTTGTACTCCTTACTCAGGCCTCAGGAGTCGACGTCTTTGTTCCGCGCGCACTCGCTTGATTATCACTTCTTGACATGTCAGATTCTAACTGCAAGCGTAAATCGCAGAGTGCAGAAAAAAGGAAAAAGAAGAAATATCGCTCAGTCAGTTCCGATCTCAATTTGTTTGTTGGAATGATCTAATTTTTCACAAGGATGGGACTTGGAGTAAGAAGCTCGTGGACGGGCCTGGAGTATGGATAAGCTGTGTGTATTCATCCAGGAATATTTGGCGCGCGGCTCAAATGTTCTGCTAGGTGTCAAAGGAAAAGAAAAACAAACAGTCGGCGAACTTTACGACTTATTCGAATCAGTGAGCACGCAAATCGCCTCAGATCACTCGTCAATTAACACCACAATCCACAGCTGGCCTCAGAACTCTGGCCTATAGAAGGACAGGCCAGTCATGAACCAAATGACGGCTCTGATTCATCCGAGGGTGAAGTAGAAGAATCTATCGAAGCTCAGATCAGTCGCGAAGTCTCAAGCATCAAGAGGCCGAAGTCCGAGCAAAGATTTGGTGCGCGAAAAGCAGTTTCATGTTCCCGTGCTTTTGTGCTTATATTAGACAGCTAACTGCCAGACTAATACGCCGTGTGGTACTGTAATTTGTATTTTGGGCACACAAATAACCTTATTATTTTTAAAGTTATTTTCATATCTTGCAGACCACCTGTTGATCCTGTTCGACTTGTCGAGACACACATTCGAAATGTTCAGAACACCGGCGTTACACACACTCGGTAGGATCTCGCATACTTGCGTAATGGTAGTTTCTTTCCTTATACAATCTGCCCAGTTACACGCATCGTTTTGTTCCAGTGTCAGCAACCTGCTACGCCAACATCCCCGACATACAATCGCTTTGTCGGTCTGTTCTCTCCCCCCTCTTAGGCCCAAATTCAGAGAAAGCATACAGCGTGAGTCTCAGTCCTTGGAGCGTTTGTGTGTCGTTCTTACGCAGCATTTTAGTACAAGATTGAATTGCGACTTCGTAATCACACATCTTTGACACGGCCAGCTCTCGTTCAAGCTATCGCTGAGTGTATTCCTGAAAAACATACGGTCAATTTGACAAATCCAGAACTTTTCATTCTCGTGGAAATTTTTAAGGTAAATTATATTCAGGGGGGTAAAGTATATGTACTCAGTAATTGCCCACAGAGTGTCTGCGGAATGTCACTTACAAAAGATTATTACAAGTTGCATAAATATAATGTCATGGAAATCGCAAACAGTGTTCACGAACAAAAGGCGGAGACTAATAGGGTTCACTGACTTCGTGTTTCCAAAAAATTTTTTAGTGAAGTAGCTTGGTATCTACCGAAACCCTCTATGCTACACCAATACCGAATTAAAAACCGATCTCCCAATGTCCCTTATTGTCCACTGATATAATATGTAAATAGAATGAAGGCGTTGGCTATGCATATCCAGATATTCCATAACCGAATGGGAAGGGATATCTAACAGTATGGTACAGGTAGCGCTGAGTGGGTATATTTCTGTCCAGACATCCATGAATCGTTCTGATAACTAACACTCCTTCCGCTCCTCGAGATTGTGGGCACGCCGTATCCAGCGGCTGCAGCATCAGAGGAGTATGAGGCGGCGCTCGTTTGCGAGAAAGCCGAAGAGGTAAAGTTACCGGTCCACTCAAGGTCATTTGAATTTGGGGCATACCAGCTACGTGGACTAGCCAGCGGCTGGGGTTCGTTACCGTTCATCTAAGAAGAAAGGTGAGCGACCTGGCGATGAATGGATAGTTTTTAGTAGCTGCTGCACTTACGAAAGAGAAACTAGAGCTATAAACATCATAAGCCTGAGGGGGCAACTCGGTGCTCGACTCGGGATAGGCGAAGTTGTAGACCACTGATATATGATCTTCGTTATTGGACATATCGATGAAATTGGCTGAGGCAGCGGTAGTTCGTGCGGGGAATAAATTTTGCATAATCGTGTATCGAGTCGGAGCTTAAGTCACGATATCAGAATTCATCAATGAGACGATAGTGGGTATCACGAATGAACAACTTACAGGCACTTTCGCACAGCGATTTCCAAAGCCCAGGAACCAGTCTTGCGCTATACATCCACCCAGAGCTTTGAATGGGGGACGAGTGGCATTTTAAGGGGGCAACTTCTGTGTGAATCGGCAAGCCTGTGCCATCAAGAAATACAGAAAAAGAGCATTGCAACGTGAGGGGGCATGGAGACACAAAGGTGACGGTCGGATCCAAGTTGGATAGGCGAGGTGAGCTGATGGGGTCATAGTTGAGAGAAGCAGAACCGGTCGAGGATGTCGGCGCCAGATGTAAGACAAGGGGCATCACCCGTTCGTTGTTCACTATGTTGATCACAGGTGGCTGCGAAGACCAGGAAAGGCTTTCGAGCACGACATTGACCCAAATATTGCTTCTCCGGTAAGGGCTGCGATGATGTGATGCAGGTTTCTCTGGAGGGGGAGAAGTAGATGGACTGTTGCCCCCTGACGACATCGTGGTAGAGTCGCCGTCGGTCTCCGTATTACGACGACATATTAATTGAAGAACTATTTCCAGTCAAAAGGGGCCATTGCATCAATGAAAGGACATACTAACTTTTTTCGCTTTTGCAAGTATCTCTCAGCTGTTGAAGGCGACTGCCCACTTGCTTCGGGGTCCTTCGTTTTCCCGTAGTCTCAAAGATATAGTCTGAGATGAACCGATTTCTCATGCTAAAGCGACCGAGAGTTTTATTTGATCGAGAGTCGTCAGGTTTGTACTTTTCAAGAGCTGTGGGATGATATTGTATAAGTACTGTCAAAAACTGCACAGCATAACCTGAAATCCGAGCTTACCTTCAATCAAAGCTGCTTCCCTGAGAAGAAGAGAAATGTAAGGGCTTTTGCTAGCATCGAAAGATCCGTAGTCGCGATGACTTACAGGTGTGGCGGCCAAACTGCTTCACCTTTCCCTTTAAGAGTTTTCCAGCTCCTGCGTCCAGTAGCGACAATCTGAGCGGCGTCACGACTTTTCTCTTCTGCTGAGGGGGTATAGGATAGATCATCGACGGTGGACATGCAAACATAGCCTGCATGAGGTTTGCGAGACGAGCTCGTAGGACTTGAGTTCCAATCGGAATAAGACATGGATACAATGTTGTAGAGAAAGCGAAATTAAACAAGCGGGAATGTGGGGATAGGTGGTCATAACCTCACGGCTTTATAAACGAGAATTGTAATCGAAATTTGCCAAATCTAGTACACAGAATCTTGGAAAGGATCAAAGCTTCCACCGAGGCGACATTACCTCAGGATACCGATTTGTCACGAGGTTGAAAGGAACCATCGACAGGCCCGCTTTCGACGTTTTTCAAACGACCAGGAGTATAGCAAGCTGTGAAGGAAATAGAAGTCATTTCGTCAGCAACTGTTTCAAGTGTTGCGAATTAGGAATCGATCTCTTGCCCCTTATAGAGTTACCCAAGGGGTCTCAAGCTCAGGGTGTGGCGGGGACTTCCATACAATAATTTACATTTTCCGCCCGGTCCAGAAAACTTGGTCTAGATTAACCTATCCTTTACAGGACAGTGTCGAAACCGAGAGACTCGAGAAGAGTCAGAGGCGATTTGAATGTCATAGAAACCTCGTTCCAGGCAATAAAACTCACTTCTAAGTTCCAGTGGGAAGTTTGCTCGGGTAGGCGCTTAAAGAAATAGTATACATATAACATTGATCGGTCTTCTTCGACTGCATGGCATTGGTAACGGCACGGTTTGCAACAGCACGGTTTGAGACTTGCGAAGTCTGAGGAACAACCCCCGCAAATCAGAACATCTCAGAAACATTTGAGTCTACGAAGAAGAGACCATGATGAGCACTGATTTCACTTCACTAGTGAAGAAGCCTGAGGGGCACGTACCCTAATGGCACAGAAATCATGAGCATAGGAATTTACGAATAGGTGTTTGTTTTGGCTACAACACTTAGCAAAAAAGAAGGTGAGCTACATTTCAAATCACGATTCGCAACGTAAAGACGAACCTAAAAATGCTTCCGTAAGGCTCGGTTTGGGTTGCAAGACGGAAGTATATGTAGTTCGAACTGAGCTGTGTCGATGAGCCGGAGTCTATTCCACGTGTCGGGCACGTTTTCCCTGAATTTACTTCAAGACGTCCCTTTACGGTAACGTCGGTACATTGACTCTGACGCTACAATTTTGTGGCATACAATGGGGTTCACCTTGGGTCATACTTCAAATTCATCGCCAATAGAGGTTCTTAGAGTAAATGGGAACCTTAGGAGCTCACTGATGGGATTATCCTCGCTGTTGCATCGCGACGCTTTGCCAGCAACTCTTGAGCTTAATCTTGACACGAAAAAGGGACGCGTCGCACTTGGGCAAAGCACAAGTATTCAAAGCGTATCTCCAGCGAAGATTTGCGTTGAACTCAGAATCATGAGATCCAGTGGTGTGCTGTCAAGCTAAGATAGGTTAGTTCAGAAACATCCAATTTAGCTAAACGACTCACCTTCCGCAGAAATACTTTACTCATGCTTTTGCTCACGTCAGGGTGCTTGTAGTCTTCGAGGACGAAAGAGACTGCAGGCAGTTGAACAGTGTCAATGTGCGTGAACGCATCGTTCTATTGGCTACGGATTGGCCATCAGGCTCGTTACATACTTACAAGCCTATGATCTAGCGGAGCGCCGGATACCACTTCCATACCGACCTTTCTATAAAGAGAACAAAAGCCGCCGCACAGACAGTGAGAAGACAGATATGATTTTACCATACGCACCGGGTTTTGAAACTCGCGACGACCCTTCTAATTCAAATTTTAATCCGTCTCATATGGACGAATGAATGCCCTTGTTAGGTGAGAGAGAGGAAAAGTTTCCAAAGCATTCAAAAGCCGGCCACTCGGAGGAGTTTCGAGCTAAGGCCGGGGAAAAGGCGGTAAGTTCCAAACTCCGGCTTTGAGGGAGCGACTGAATCGTAAGCCCAACGTCAAAAGTGCTGCGACGAGAAGGATGGTAGGGACTCCACTGAGGATAGTAGGGATGTGTCGGACGACCAGAGTTGACGACGGCCTTAATCAAAATCGAGGACCGAGACACAATGGAACGAAGGGCAGTACTGGGAGTACTACCCTGTATCGTCTATAGTTCGCATGTCCGTCAAGCGTTGCGCAGTATTCATCTTCGCAACTGTAGGATGGCGAGACAAATTCAAGGCAGAATCTACAGCGGTTCGCTACGTAACTTATTTCAGCTACCACATGTCCGAAATTATTTTTTCTGCGGAAGACCAGGCGTAAATCCGAGCCTGAAACTGAGATTCGAGCGTTGAATATATGAAGTGACGATGCCTAGGGCTGCTAAATATTAGGAAAAGGCGCTTTAGCGTACTTGGTGTATTTGACTATCACGTGATTTTTGTCACACAGGGGTCACACCAATGTCACATCTCAGGTGCGTGAAGACGCGTGACATAACGCGTTTCGTGACACAGCACGTCTTTTCATTTCGTAACCCATTTGTTGAATCGTGGTCCTCCATCTAACATATCTCAATGTCACTCTGGGTAGACAAGGTATGCCAACTTTTAATCCAATCTAGCTCTTACTGAAGATTTTGATACAGTACCGTCCTAGAACTCTCGATGACCTTCACTATCATGGCGAACTATCAAACCGGCTGAAATCTCTCGTGAGTATGGTCGCCTCTTCTTGAAGGGTGCCTTATATACTCTGCTCTAGGCCTCCTCTGGCGACTTTCCTCATATTTTATTCTATGGACCTTCAGGAGCCGGAAAAAAGACAAGAATAACCTGCACATTGAGACAGTTGTTTGGGCCCGGTGTTGAGAAGGTACGCCTTAGTTCTGCTTGAGAATATTCGTGCTCTTAACCCTTATAATAGCTAAAAATTGACCAACGAGTCTTTCTCTCCCCTTCCAAACGTAAAATCGAAGTCAATATCGTGCAGAGCAATTTCCACATTGAAATAACACCAAGGTTGATTATCGGCTTCTTTGCCAATCTTGAGTGACTCATCAGCTATCTAGCGAGGCGGGAAACTTCGACCGAGTTGTCATACAAGAATTACTAAAAGAAATTGCTCAGACTCAGCAGGTGGATCTTAATGCAAAGCAGCGATTCAAAGGTGTGTCTGAACACTCGATTCACGTGCTTTCCCTTCTCTGATAGTCATTCTCTAGTGGTTATCATCAATGAGGCTGATTCACTTTCCCGAGATGCACAAGCAGCCCTTCGTAGGACCATGGAGAAATACATGTCGAACATGCGAATCATTCTCTGCGCGAATAGCACCAGTCGATTGATTGCTCCAATCAAAAGTCGGTGTCTTCTCTTGCGTGTTGCTGCTCCCAGCAACGAAGAGGCGCGTAGCTTCTTGATATCGCGCATAATGAGTTGAACATGACACTTTTTATAGATGCAGAATGTCATGCAATATGTGGCCAAACGCGCAGGGTTCGACTTGCCTCCCGATGCCGCTGACAAAGTTATCGACGACTCCGGCGGAAATCTGCGTAAAGCTATCCTATGTCTAGAAGCTCTCAAAATGCAGTCGTACGTTATCATTCGCATCTCACGGGGCCTTCAGTGACGAACGTCGGTTGTAGACCAGACCTGTCCGGTTCTCTAACTATCGCAAAACCGGATTGGGAGACCTACTGTCACAAGGTAGCTGACCTCATTATAAGCGAGCAGTCCCCAGCTCGTGTCATGGAGGTTCGACAGAAGTTTTATGAACTACTGAGCCACTGTATACCGCCGACTATTATTCTCAAGGTTTGCTTCCCTTGCTATGAGAGATCTTATACTGATTGTGGGTCCCAATCAGACGGTAGCGGACAGAGTTGTGGATCGAGTAGACGAATCCATCAAAGCGGATGTTATGCACTGGGCTGCCATATATGTGAGTGAGCTGGTGCGGCCATCTAGTACAGTGGTTGAATCTCATGATGGCTGTTCTTCACAGGAGGTCCGGATGCGTATTGGTTCTAAGAAAATATATCACTTGGAAGCCTGGGTGGTGAAAGTCATGAGTCTATACAAGGTAACACCTCAAAGGTCTTTCATGATCATGGTTACTAAGGATGTTGTGATGTCGCTGTCTAATAGCATTTCTTCTACGATATGGACCTGTCAAGTTTTGATTGAGGGGACTCGGGATCCAGGATTCGCTTTAATACTGTGTCCAGCTAGCTCACGGACAATGTACAATATACTAGTAGCAGCATTTAATTCAGCGGCATCTTCGACTAAAGATCGACATTGAAAATCCAGGTACGGTACTCTCAAAATCTAAAACTTGCCTGTGGGGGTGGAGATAATCAACGTGTACTTCCCGCTTTGATGGAATATGCCCAGATACTGGCCAGAACTCCATCTCAGTCAATCCGCCATTGGTTACATGAACCTAAACATCGTGGTGAACACGTTACAAAGTTGCTGCGTACTCGGTCTCCACAGCTTTCATGAAGTCCAAGAGCTATACAAGTCAGGAAGGGAGAACACCACAACAATGCAACGTGCTCACAAGTTTATGTCTCTTTTCTCCAAGTGCTTTACCTGGCTCAGTTTTGAGCCTGTCGCTAATATGGATAAGTTTATCGCTGAAGTGCTGGATTGCTGAACGTGAGAGAGCTGGATCATCTGAGGGGGTATGTAAGGCGCTAGTACAATGCTTGTTAAGCCCCACTGATACATGCAGTTTAGGGACCTCACTTGTTTTGAACCGCAGAGAAGGCGGCGCAGCGCAATATGCCTATGACAGTGGCGTCGTGAGATGTAGTGACGGACGAAAACAAGTGTATTCACCAAAGGCCCCAATGGCATCAAGTCTATCCGCATCCTGCACACAGTGCAATTCCATACACTCATTATGCCATTTCCCCCATTCCCCCTTTTCCCTAAGTTTCTTCTCCGTAGTCCACGAAACGTTTTCGATTATCTGTGCAATCTGACGTGCTCTTCCATCCTCGATAATGTCTATCTTGGAATTGGCGGCCGCAGAACGGAACAGAGGAAGCAGAAATGCATAAGGATCGGCGGCTTCCTCGGGCGACACGTATTTTTTGTCTAGAACATCGTGAAGAAGGGCAGCTTGACATGGGATGACAAAGTCAGCCTTAATTCGCGACGAAATGGGCCAGGAACACATACCTAACTCCACAGTCAAGAGGTCTGGCTGCACTGGAAGCGCTTTTGCAAGGCCCAGGGCAGTCCTTCGAACACGTTGAACTGGTTTTGACACAGTGGTCAGTAAGCGAACTGCAAGGCTTTACTCGTGTATGGCCGTACCATGGTACGCGTCGTGCGATGGATCGTACCGCGCCATGGTCTGGACCATGAGCTTTTCAGTGGCGTCTATATAGACCTTCTCATCTTCTGTAGGATACATTTGCAAAATGAAATACTGTTAGGAACCGAACTGTCCCTAAGCCAGGTCCATTGAATGACTCACCTCGCGAAATTGCAGCATCAACGGATCGTTTGTTAACATGTCACCGACCGGCGACGATGTCAAAACGCGTTACTTTACCGTCACCATCAGCTGGGAAACTTGAAATCTAATTTCTTCCCTCACCATGACACGTCGATTCCCTCAACTCCGGATTCCTACGACTCTCTTCATTGTTTTGTTAGCTTGCTGTATAACCAATTCGTCTGCAATCAACAAGATCAACTCTTCGTCTTCTATTACTGTGCGTCTAGGCCACATTTTTTGTTGCTAATGGCTGCTGCAATTGGGCTGTTAATTTTATTGTTTCCAGGATCAGGATATCAAGGAATGCTTGCCAGTACAACGACTGAGCTATCTGAAAAATGAAATTGAGGCGTCCGAGTCACCGGTGATGAGGAAGATCTTTGCCTGGCTTTTTCCTTTTGGCCCAGCCTGGAACTCGATCCTGGGTACTTTCTACATCAGCTCGTGAGGAATATCCGGTGTTGCTCCTCGGAAGACTTGTTCTAATATCCTCGCTTGCCACTTCTATGCTTTCGTGTTCTATGGTTCCGAAGTGTTCCGAATTTCATCCTCGCGTTCATCCCTGCAGAAATCAATGGGGACACTCTCAATACCATGACGGCTTTTGCGGTCAGCCCAACGTTTCTGTGCATGAACGTGTCTTGACTTTGCCTTTCTGTCAATTTTTTTTACAAAGACCGGCGGACTTCTTTCTGATGTTTTCTTGCACCTCGTTCCTCACTCCTTCATGGGAGAACATCAAGACTCAGGTGTTCATTTCGTCATGGTTGAGGAAAAGCGAAACATTCTGATAGGGTTCGTACCCTCCTTTCTGACTTCAAAATATGCATCGAAAGTAATTCCAAGATCAGCCTTGGGATATTCATGGGCTTTTCGGCATTCTTTATCATGGAAAAGACACTTCGAGTCTTGGGTGGCGGCGAGGAGTCTGCCGGAGCTCATGGCCATACGCATTCCCACTCTCCTAGCGAGCCTACAGTTGCGGAGGTGACAGGACGGGCCTCATCAATTTCAGAAACGGGACTCAGGTCTCGAGGCAAAGACAACGACACTGACGTCAAGTCGGAGCCCGTTCAAGCTTCTGTCAGCAACAGTCCGGGCCCATCGAAACTCTCAGCGTATCTTAATCTATTTGGCGATTTCGTACACAACATGTCAGTGTCGCTGGGTTTCCTATTGCGCTTGGCTTCTGACTCGTTTTGTTTTTAGCACTGATGGGCTTGCGTGCGTCTAGACATTTCTCATCTCTTCTCGAGATTGTTGAAACATTGTCATGGTTGATAGGATGGCAGCCTCCTTCTATGCGTCTCCACTCATAGGGGCAACAACAACATTAGCTTGCTTTGCCCATGAAATTCCGCACGAAATTGCGGACTATTCGATTTTAATTCGAAGCGGCTTCACGAAACGGCAAGCCATGCAATCTCAATTTATAACTGCGATCGGTGCTTTCGTAAGATTTTTTCTTTTATGTTGTTAAAGTTACGATACTGACAGTAGTTTTTGTATTCTTACTTTGACCTCTCACTCACGTTCGTGATTGTCGACGAATGTTCGTCCTGTCTATCCACTACAAACTTCGCACGTCCTCGCCTTACATGCTAATGCATTGTATCTGCGTTGCCGCAAACGCCTTTGCTGGCTTTTAGGTTGGGTATCTTCTGTCACTTCGCTTTCGCTGGTGCACTGAATACTGATGTTCTGCTATTTTTTCTTTGAATTCAATGACCGATGGACCGTGTTCTTGCCACTCTAATAGCACTTTCATCGGTATAGCCGTTGCTACGGCTTCTTCAGGTGAAGATGCCGCCTCCCATGTCATTAATCTCGCAGCTGGCATTCGTCAAGATGCAAACGGTCTGCTGGGTACCACGCTGCAAGTTGCTGATCTGGTCAGTATACGCATGGTGAAAGTCTCGCTTCATATGACGATTAGTGTCATGATTAGTGATGCTTCACCGCGTTCTTGAGAACCCTGGCTGATTATTGGTTGTCAACCCTGCAGGTTATTCCCTTCGTGGCGGGAGGATTCCTCTATATTGGAGCTGTCGCCGTGCTGCCTACGTATGGTACCTCTCCACATTTATACATTGTTCCTGACTCGTGTCTGTTTTCTATATATCTTTGACAGCCTTCTTGCTGAGAGCAAGTCCGTGAAGCAAGCTCTCCGGGAGGTAGAGTGTTTCCTACCTACCGACGTCTGGAATTTTCACTCAACTAAATATACAGTTTGCTGCCATGTTTTTCGGTGTCGCGTGCATGTTCTTTGTTGCGTGAGTGCGATTTCACGATTTTCCCCGGCGGGTCCGACACAGTCCGAAGGAGCTAACGGAAGACATTGTATCTGCAGATGGAATGAATGAGATATCTTGCGCGCCCAGATACTGTAATACCCTACCCTACCTAGATCTCGGCTGCTATAGATTTGACTTGGGCGGATCGTAGATATACTATATATTGCCTTATAACTTTGCATGTGATCCAGTAGTAAGAAAACAGGGACGTGCGTCATAAACTTCTCTG
The DNA here is from genome assembly GCA_003987895.1 of Neonothopanus nambi. Classification (NCBI taxonomy): domain Eukaryota; kingdom Fungi; phylum Basidiomycota; class Agaricomycetes; order Agaricales; family Omphalotaceae; genus Neonothopanus; species Neonothopanus nambi. Next base: position 14,210 of record RCHF01000123.1, read on the forward strand.
AAGTTCGTGAAGTTCTTGAAGATATGTGTGCCAAGGTCAGTATTTATAAACTGAAAGTCGGAGGTGTTTTTAGAGCCATCTAGCAGGAGCTCGAATGACGATATTGGAAGCGCGTTGCTTCTACTGATGATGTGTATCATACACGATGTTTCCGAACCCTATAGGAACTAGGAGGCAAGTATACGATCATATGCAAGATGATAGTAGTAAAATATACTATATGGGCCATCACAGAGAGCCACTCGGGACCTGCGCGGCCACCAAGCCGAGGAACGTGCGTGCGTTTTGGCTGCAAACTGACTCAAAACGTAAACAATTTTCACTCAATTTTACTCCTTTTCTTCGCGTTTTCCTAGACTTGCCTCCAATTTGGCTCCATATTTCGACTCTTTCTTATCTTTTTCCAAACAAACACTGCTTTTTCTACCGAATTCCGCCAGAAACTGCTCCGATTACTCTTCTTCCTATTCCCAACTCCTCACCCGTCTTCCTTTTATTCTAGCGCATCCCCTGCCTCTCCTTTAACGCCTCCTGCTCCTTCTCTCTGACGACCAAGTGTTCCCCCATCTCTCACTCAACATCTCATTCGAGCCGCTGCCTCCAAACTCTCATACACATCGCTTTATTTCTGGTCGTTTGCTCGGTTTTCAGCCCTTTTTTCTTCCTCGTTGCATGAGGAGGACTTGAATTACTGCACCGTATACTCAGTCTTACTCGAATCGCCGCGTGATGGGTACCAAAGGTCGCTCCGTGCCACGTATCGTGTGCTGTGCAATCCCCATTGCTAGAGCCGCTGGAAAGGTCTTGATAATCACCAGTCGTAAAAGACCTGACAATTGGGTTTGTAAGTCATCTTTTTCCCCCTTGCCCCACCCAGCTACACTGGATTGTCCACTTTTGTTCTGGGGCGTGGATTTTATGTCATTTCTCCTGCAAGACACGTTTTCTGAATCGATTATTCCATGCTTTCACAGTGCCTAAAGGTGGTTGGGAACCGACGGATATAAAGCTGGAGAATGCAGCGTTGCGGGAAGCCTTTGAAGAAGGTCTCACCCTTTGTCCCTCTTTCCGTCTCCTCACCTCCTGATTCACGTCCTCTTTGCGCTGCCTTTTTACCTCTTCGAAATGATGCCTGCTTCATTGCACATTTCAATCGGCTCAAACAGCGGGCGTTCGTGGTACAATAACACGATATG
>RCHF01000124.1:0-111980 GCA_003987895.1 Neonothopanus nambi
GTTCAATTCCCACTAGTTGCATTTAATAAATAGATTCTATGTATATTTCATAATTGCTTAAGGTTAAGTAGTAGTTCAATATAGAGATTATGGTTGCATAAGATAACTAAATTCCCATGTCTGCTAGGTTGGAGGCACTTGAGAAGTGAGGATGTAATAATATTGTTTTTCTTATTGTGTAGTCTGGACAAACCTGAGGTGACCTGGGATAACCTGGAGTGACCTGGGATGACCTGGAGTGACCTGGATGACCTGAAGTGACCTGGAGTGACCTCAGGTGGCCATGGTGACCATATTTTGACTATAAAACACAGAAGTTCTTGCGGTGACCTGGGTGACCTGGGAAACCTGGAGAGCCATAGATACTATGGTTGCTCTTTTTAACCTGAAGCAGCCTCTGGTCCAGAGGCCCTTTTCCTGATGCATAGTACGTCTTGGTCCATGAGAAGTGAAGGACTGCATTATTCCACGCAAGACTTCGGAAAACAAGGCTTTCTGCAGTTTGTTGATGGCTTTTTCTTGCCACAGGGGTTGCTGTTTTAGGCAAGTCTGGAACTTGGTTATGGATCGAGCATCGAAGTCAATCTGTGAACATGTATCCTGTATCCGGGGCTCAGGACATGATGCCTATAGTGTGTCGGGGGCTACTGAATCCGGCTGAATAGTGATTAAGATAAGGTAGATTCGATATTTTGCAAACGACAGACAAGGCAGAAAGGTAGCATATGCCTTTTGAGAAAAAGTAGAACTTAAAGGAAGAACAATCTTGTTACCAGAAAAGTAAAGTTGATTCTGTCAAATGGACTTACAAAGAAAGTCAATAAGGTGTTCAAGACATGGTGACCGGAACCTTCAACGATCAAGTGTCAACTAAGGTTTAATCTATATCTATGAACTTAACTTTCGCAAATCGAGTGTCTCGGGTCTGATTCGAGCTGATAAGATGGATTTTCCGAGTCCATCGTAAGCACATATACAAAAGTGGAACAAAACAACTTCAGACAACTCAGACGTGCACACGACGCCATGCACAATGGGACCTTGTGCCGGTTCTCCTCCTCCTCCTACGCCAGCCGAATCAAATCAAGTACCACTTGAATCTCCAGTGACCTTGCACTTCCAACAACTATCCTTGCTATGTTTTCAAGAGACAGATGGCTCATATGGTCATCTGTCGCCGTGAACTTTGCAATTTCATACACATATTTGAGGCTAATGGTTCCAACAATGTCATGTCCAGGCTTGCCAATGCCCTTTTCAATACTAGCACTTTTTGTATTTTGGTGGTGAAGGTGAATGTACGATCCGGGCGAACTGTTATTAGAGTGGGCGTTGGTACTTCAGGTTCAATTCCGGCCGTCTTAGCATTAGATTCTTTAAAGAAATCCATGGACTTGACCCCACAAGCACCAAGAGCCGGACCTACACGGGGCATAGGTGCTGCTTTTCCCACCGCAATGAGCAGACGCTACAGAAGTGAGTCAGCCAGAAGAAGATAATCTTGATATAATAATTCTAATACTACTTAAGCTTGATCCCTAGCCTTTGTAGCAGCAGCTTTCGACATTTCTGAAAGTAATGCTCAGCGATGGTTGAAACTGCGTTAGGGAGCGTCAGTGCCGAGTGTTTGGAATTTGACGCCAGACCGAAACGCCGAAGCGCCTGAAGCGCCCGAGTGCCGGAGGTAGTATATGATCCGGGCTCGCCGGCCGAAGGGATGATGACTAAGGGTTTTTGAACGTTATGTACGTTGAACCCGTACCATTGCCATCGCCATGTACCTCGACACCAGCCTCTTAAATCTCACTTCCTTCGCTGTCCCTTTTTCTTTTACTTTTACTTTTTCTTTTTCTTCTTAGGATTTGGACGTTGAGTCTCGGGCCTAGGCTTCAAAGCTTCATTCTCGTGCGGTTGGTTGGTGGAATGAAATGGAATTGGAGCAAGTGCTCGCTGGGATGGGATGGGATGAGTGACATTGGAGGTTTTTCTCTGTTAACGATAACAGAATTCAAATTTCCAAGTAACTTACAGGTATAGGCATTGCATAGGTGAGTACGATGTCACTTTCAACGAAACGAAACTAGCTAAACGACACGAAAGGAAACGCAAGGAAACGAAAAGCAAAAAATTCAACTCAAAGGATAACCATATTCCAAGTATCACCATCACACGGTATCGTGTCCAACCCTACAAACCTTCTCTTTCCGCACAAACAATCAAATCTCCTTCCCCTCCCTGTCCCAATCCCAGCCCCTGTTCCGGTCCTCGTCTTCATGCTATCCATACGCGTATCCATCAACACCCCTCCAAGTCGTCGAAGCATAGCCTCCATCTCTATCTCCTCCCCCTCATCCAAATCCCTCATCATCTCCATCCATATCGTCTCCAGCACATCTCCTACCATGACGTACCCTCGATCCATAGACGCATGTACCGTTACACCCCATGGAAGCTGAGGATGTAGGAGACTCATAGACGGTATCCCAGGCTCCGTTGCTGGGTCATCTAAATACCTCGCAAGAAAGTGTCCGCTACCCAATCGTACTGTCCCCAAGACAGTTCGTATCACCTCATGAGCTGATACCCTCACGCCCAAATCGATATCTATGTGTGGTGGTATACCCGGCGTGTATCGCAGGACGGGATGAAGTTGGGGAGGTACAGGGCTTTGTGACGGGAGGGGTATACAATGATGCTTCCGATTCAGGCGAGGCGGTGGCTGTGGCTGTGGCGCTTCTACATTAGCGCTCGTGAAGATGGGAAGTAAACAAGCGCCCGTTGTGGAAATGTTGCGCATGGACCAGGTGTTCAAGGTCGACAGCTGGGACGACGAGTAGGGCGGTTGGGTGCGGGGAAACTGGCGGAAGTGTGTTGAGAGAGGTGTCTGGGTGCTAATGTAGGCTGGTTTGGTCTGTTCCGACCACGGTTGGCTCGTTGGATGTCAGTCTCCTACGGCGGGAGTGATGGTGTGCGTAGAGTCGTGGAGTTGTCTAGCGGTGTGATGGGTGTTGGATGTGTTGTCCATTGGCGAAGAAACGTTTTTCGTGGTACTATACGTTTGACATGTCAGGTGATATTCCCCCCCTTCCCCTCATCGACAATAGCGATGGACATACCTCCAACACCTCCTTCCAACAAGAATCGAGCCCACGTTGGGTTAAAAAAAGCTTTGGTTATGGGTGTACGAACGCGTGCAATGGTCTTTATTCAAAAGTTCGAGAGATATTGGTGGTTGAGTATAAAGATAGATGGGTTGGGACCTGAGGCCTGAGGGAGGGGAAAAGGACGTACGAGTTTTGTCCTTCCCCTAAGGATGTAAACCTAACCCTAACAATCCACACTCATTCCGAAATCCGAACGCCACTGAATACAGAATACTCATGTTGATGGCGTCACACGAATAGTGATACAATGTCTGCTTTCCGTGGCGCATGCGGCGGTTTTGCTCGTGCTTGTTTCTCCTGTTCAGTACTCAGTCCTAGCCCTGGGTTGTACATATTTTACTTCCGATTCACCCTTTCGTGGAATTTGAGTGGGGTGGATATGTACAAGAAGGGCGGCACCTCTTAGTACTTGTCCCTGCTTGCTTGGATTGTCCGCTTGTATTCCTTCCGTCCGATGTCATCCATCGACGTCAGTGGGTAAACGGATGTTAGTATACAGGTTTATGGCTCCGTACCAGTGGTTGAGGATCGACAATTCTTGGCAAGTAAGTAGGGTGATCTATGTGAATTGTGCTCGTCGTCAGCAGTACTTGTGTTCATTAACTGTGGTAGTTATGCTCGTTTTTTACTCCCCTTCCAATTCACCTTACTTGGATCTCGATAGATGAATCGGATGTATACATAAAGGTACCTTACGGTATTTGTTCTCTGTTGCATTGCTTCCTTCTCATCATTGAAGGGATGAATTATCGCGGCTGATATCTTCCCGCTGAAGCGCTTGATCTGGCTTCTACCGTGACTGTCCGTGAGGATTCCCTCAAAAGTTACAGCTTTGTATGGCCTATTAGAAGGAGGACATGTATGCACCCTAGCAGTACACTGCACAAGCATACTCGCCGCTGTAGAATCCACGCTAGTAAGTAGCGCATACTTAATATGTTGTGAAACGGAAGCAGGGTGAGCTCATCTGCGCCTCAGGCTATGAGTTTCTGTTTTTGGTTTTTGTTTTCATATACGTTTCTTGTTTCATTTTTCCTTCGTGTTTCCCATTCTTCAGTGACGACTGTAGTTATCCTAATTAAGTAAATTGGATTCATTCTTCCGTCAAGACTCAGGCTTAGAGGAGCAGTACCTGGTGCCTCCTGCTGCTGCGGCTTCACTTTCACTTCGACCCACTTAATGTTAGTGATCGCGTCTGTAGTCTTGACTCTTCATTGATGATCTCTCAATGCTCTGCGACAGCATATAGAGGTTCCTTATACCCACAAGCGCCTAAGCGCTTAGAATTTAACGCCGGAGCGCGGGAGTGTGGCGGTCCGGGATCAAACTGGAAGGCTGACTCAGCAGCTGAGGGTTTTACACGTTGAACCATGTACCTCAACGACACCAGCTTCTGGGGACTTTGTCCTTCCTCTGCTTCACCACTTTCTTTCTTCTTTCTCGAGGATTGCGTCTTTAGGAAATGAGCGAATACGCGGTCGTTGGCTGAGGATGCTAAGGATGCTAAGGATGGGATACAAAGTTGAATCTTGGTGAGTGTCTCGATACTTTGGGCTTTCTCTCTGCTAACAAGATTCCAAGTTCTTGTTTAAGTAATACTACCAAGCTATATAAAATTATGGATACTTCTCCTTCGCTATGCTACTGTACAATGATATTACAGACCTAGGTGAGTTCATGATGTCACTCGAAACGACACGAAACGGAAAGAAATGATAGGATTCAGCTTAAAGGATCACCATATTCCATGTATCACCATCACACGGTGTTATATCCAACCCTACGAACCTCTTCTTGCCAAGTAAATAATCGAGCCTCTTCCGACGACTCCTCTCTCTCCCTCTCCTCGTGCTACCAGTGCCCATAAACCCCTCCTCATCTCCATCCACCATCAAATCCCTCCGCATCTCTCTCCATATCACCTCCAACACATCATCTACCATAACACACCCTCGATCCACAGAAGAATGTACCGTGAACCCTCGCGGAAGCTCCGGATGCAAGATACTCATAGATCGTATCCCAGGTTCCGTAGCAGCGTCATCCAAATACCTAGATAAAAGGTGTCCGCTACCCGTTCGTATGGTCCCCAAAGCAGCTCGTATCACCGAAGGAGATGATACACTTACGCCCAAGTCGATATCTAGGAGCGGTGGTACACCCGGCGTGTACCGCAGGATGGGATGAAGCTGGGGAGGTACAGGGCTTTGTGACGGGAGGGGTATGCAACGATATTTCCGATTCCGATTCGGGTGAGGCGGTGGCAGTGGCTGTGGCTGTGTCAGCATGGGCGCTTCCGTATTGGCGGAAGCGCTGGTTGCGGAAAAGTTGCGCACGGACCAGGTGTTCAAAATCGACGACCTGGTCGATGTGTAGGGCGGCTCGGAGTGCGGAGACAGATGGTAGGATATCGAGAGACATGATTGGGTGTTGGATGACGCTGATGTGGTGTGTATCGACCATGGTTGACTCGTTGGATGAGGGTTTCCTACGACCGAGACGATGGTGTGTGTAGAGTCATAGAGGTGTCTAGCAGTGTGATGAGTATTGAATGTGTTGTCCATTGGTGACGAAATGGTTCTTGTGGTACTATACGCCCGACGTGTCAGGCCATGTCCCCCTTCCTCTCATCGACGATAGCGGTGGGCGTACCTCCAATACCTCCTTCCAACAAGAATCGAGCTCACTTTGGGTTAAATGGAGCTTTGTTTGCGGGTGTACGAACGCGTGTAATGGTGGTTATTCGAAGGTTCGAGAGATGTTGGTGGGTGGGTGTAGAGATAGAGATGGGTTGAGGACCTGGGGGAGGGGGAAAAGACGTACGGGTTTTGTTCTTCCCCTAAGATGTAAACCTAACCCCAATAATTCATCATTCGTTCAAAGTATGAAACTCCGAATGCACCGTCGTATGCTGATTGGCGTGTCACGGACATGTACATATCTAGCAAGAATTCTCCTACGAGTCCGAATCCGAATCCGAATTCCGATGTCTATCAACTATATTTGTAAGTATCTCTTCCGCTTGCCGTGAACTTTGCAAAAGATTTTCTTCCACTTTGGGTTGTACTTTGCCTCCGATCCACGAGTCCGAGTTCGAATCCGAGCCTCAAGTATGTACACATATAACTATTTCTTCCGCCTGCCGTGAACCCTGCGGCAGTTTTTCTTCCGCTTTGGGTTTGTACTTTACTTTTCAATGCACCTTTCATGGAATTTGAGGTTTAAAGTTTGATGAGGGGGTATGTATATGTGTGTATAGGATGGCGCCTTGCGGGTACTGACGGTACCGCTACTTGTTCTTCTCGCTTGTATTTCTTCCGTTTGACCTGGGCGCTTGTGGCACTCAAGACTTGCTTCTTCTGCTTTGGGTTGTACTTTGCTTGCAATGCGGCTTTCACGGAACATGAGGAGGACGTATATGTATAGGACGGTGCCTTGCGGTAGTTGTTATTGCTTTCTTTTCTTGCTTGTATTGTTTCTGGTCTGGCGTCATGTATTAATTTCAATGGGTGAATCAGATGTAGACAATGTTATGGCACCGCAAGACTGTGCTGGCCAAGGATCAGCGATTCGATAACACTCCCTTGATGCGCAAGTAGGTGACCTATGTTAGTTATCCTTGTCTGTGATTGGCCCCATCGGCTGCGGTACTTGTGCTCCCCGGGTCCAGTACTTGCGCTTCAAGTTGTCAGCCGCGGTCCTTGGTCAGCACTTCATAGTTGGACAGTAGATGGTGTGTGTAAATACGTAGATAGATAGGTGGTTTTACTTTTATCTTGCCCCCTTGCAAAGCTCGCGTGGTATCAACCATCATCAAATTGCTATGCTCTTTTGTCCTCGTAACGAAATTCTTCGACTTTTCTTTGGCACTGAGGAGGATCAGAACGAGTACGTATTCAGTGTTTCTCGGTCACGTACATTCTAACCGCCACTTCCGTAAAGTGTTCTTGATCATATTCAATCTTGCAAGATCAAACTGAGGGCAAATGGTGTCCCGGCATTTCTTTACGACCTTTCCAAGTTTGATGCAAACGATCCTCTTCCTGGCTTGATGCAGGGTCCTATTCTCGTAAAAGTATGTCATGTATTCCTTCTCTTACTGTGTCCTCACTGTAAGATCCCTAGTATATGCGCTGTCTACTCACCGGTCCCAGCTCAGCTGAGGAGACGAAGTTGACAGCAACACGTGCACCAAACACGAAGATTCACGGCATTACGAGGATCACACCGTACCTCCTTGCATACTGTGCGGTTATGGTGAGCAGAATTATCTACATATATGTCCACTCACGTAACGTTATTCAGGTACGATTCGCTCTCTCTGCTCAAGAGAACTGGACTGTCGTCGATGGTCTGTTCAACCTAGAAGACTTTTATTACAACGTGGTCGAGTTCTTCAGTTACAACATCCCTTGGGTCAAGGAAATGCTTGATTGGTGGACACAGTAAGTGCTTTTTTAATATTCAACTGCCATGATTAAAAGTAGCAATTTTCCCAGGAAAATCTTTGGTGAGAGTGCTGATAAGGACAAGGACGGGTCCGATTGCGAGGAGGAATCTGGGATGGATATGTTCCGGCGTTTTGCTTACGAGAATGAGGTGGCGGCGGCTCAGACAGGTGACAACAACAATGATACTGACTCTCCGAACGGCGACAAGCCTGTCGATGCAACGTCAGACGGCAACAACTCGGCTCAAGATGACTCGGATGAAGAAGATCAACATCGCTCAAGACCGGGTTCAAATCGCTCTGGACAGGCGTAATTTTTTCTCTTCTTCGATGCTGTTTTCTGTATGCTTTATTTCTTGGACACTTTGCTTGCTCGATTTCTTTTTACTACAAATGCTGTACTGCTCTCAATTGACAAATATACTCGTATTTCTTTTTCTGCATGGGATGTCGTGACATCGTGAGCATGTATGGATGGTATTATTGAGCAAGGGAAAACATACACATGTCTTGATGACTTCCCTATATTATTTATGATACATATCACGAAGTATATTATTCTTTATATACCCTGTTACCATGATTTGCCTTATAATGCTATAGATATGTCAGTTTGATTTCACAGTATATTACGAGCTATTTGGTCTGTTAGATCTGCTAGCCCATATACTCCTGTACAAACCTCATCATTCATTTGGAGTATGTATTGAGCATGTATAGGAATATCGAAATCGAGGTTCCATTTATACCTAAATGAGCGTGTCATTATTATGATGGGGTATTTTATGGTTTTCGGGGGGTTACCAAGCTATATATACTTTGTGCAGTTTCGCTGATGCAGTGCCTGTTATTGGAGTCGGTCCAGTGAGTGTTTGGAATTTGACGCCGGACTGAACGCCGAAGCGCCCGAGTGCCGGAGGTAGTATACGGTCCGGGCTCGCCGGTCGAAGGGAGGATGACTAAGGGTTTTTTGAACGTTACACCCATACCAATGCCAGCGCCATGTACCTCGACACCAGCCTCTTCAATCTCACTTCCTTTGCTTTCCCCTTTTCTCTTTCTTTCTCTTTTCTTTCCTGAGGATCTGGACGTTGACGTTGAGTCTCAGGCCTAGGCTTCAAAGCTTCAAAGCTTCATTCTCGTGCGGTTGGTTGGTGAAATGGACAATATTTGTTGGAGTATGTAGTCGTTGGGCGTAGGATGAGATTGAATGAGCGACATTGGAGTTCTCTCTGATAACGATAACAAGATTAGAAGTAACTGTTCGTTACAGGTATATAGGCATGGTAGAGGTGAGTACGACGCCACTTTCAACGAAACGAAGCTAAACGAAAGAACACGAAAGGAAACGAAACTAAACGAAACTAATTGAAAACTCAAGTGAGCTTCAGAGGGATGATAGTCCACTCCCAGAAGCTGAGTCGTCGTTGTTTGATCAGGCGTTTTTGAATGGCGCAGTTTTTGGTGCTGGTGCTGGTGCCGGTTCGAGGGCTGCGTCCGCGTCTGCACAGCAGGGACCGAGGGAGAGGGGGGAGTGTAGTCCATTTGATGGTGCGCCTTCCCTCCCCACCCACGCACACGCACAAGCGGTATTATCCGATGAGGTTTAACCCTCAACTTGATCCATCTTTGGTTGTTGGTATGGGGGTGGGACCGTTGGATATGTATGGGTATTCGTTAGATGGAGCGTTAGATGTGACGACGACGACAGCTTCTACGACGACGAGCGCGGGATCTTCGAATGTTTATGAGGGATCTCCAAGTCCTGATGAGTTTGAGCCGCACTCGCACCAACAGCAACAACAACACCAATCACTTGCGATTCATTCGCCGCAGCCTGTTCATTCTTTGTCTACCCTCTACCTCTGGCTCTGGTATCGATGTGGGTACGGGTATGTTCGTTTCCATGCCCAGCAATATGTCCATGTCCATGTCCATAGGCATGGGTATGGGACCAAGCACTTTACATGTTGTTTACATGTTGCAGTTCCAATATAACGTTGAACTGTACCTCAACGACACCAGCCTCTTGAATCCTGTACTTCCTTCGCTTTTTCCCTTTTTTCTTTCTTTCTTGAGGATTTGGGCGTTTGAGTCTCGGGCTTCATCCTCGTGCGGTTGGGGGAATGGAATAAGTGGTCGCTGGGCATGGGATGGGATGGGATACAAAGTCGATGAGTGACATAAGTTCATGGGTATTTCTTTTTTGCTATGCTATTATACAAATGTCCATTACAGGTCTAGGTGAGTTTACAGCGTCATTATCAACGAAATGAAACTAAATGAAACGAAAAGCAAAGATTCAACTTATAGGATAACCATATTCCAGGTATCGCCATCGCATGGTGTCGTATCCAACCCTACAAACCTTTTCTTTCCGGACAAAAAATCAACTCTCCTAAGTCTTCTTCTCCTCTCTCTCCCTTCCCCTCTCCCTGTCCTCGTGCTGCCCGTGTCCATCAACACCTCTCGTTGAAGCACAACCCCTATTTCCTCTCCCCCGTCTAAATCCCTCCGCATCTCCCTCCATATCACCTCCAACACATCTCCCACCGTAACATACCCTTCCCCTCGACCCACAGAAGAATGCACCATCATCCCCCATGGCAGCTGAGGATGTAGGATACCGATAGACGGTATCCCAGGCTCCGTCGCTGGATCATTCAAAAATCTCGCTAAAAGGTGTCCACTTCCCGTCCGTACCGTCCCCAAGGCAGTTCGTATCACCTCGGGCGAAGCTGATACCGATACTCCCAAGTCGATATCTAAGACTGGTGGTGTACTCGGTGTGTATCGCAGGACGGGATGAAGTTGGGGAGGTATACTGCTTTGTGATGGGAGGGGTATACAACGATATTTCCGATTCGAGCGAGGTAGTGTAGGTTCCAGTGGCTGTGTCGGCGTACGTGGAACAATAGGCACTTCCATATTGGCGCTCATGAACATGGGAACTGCTAAAGCGCTCGGCGGGGAAAAGTTGCGCACGGACCAGGTGTTCAAAGTCGATGAGTTGGATGACGAGTAGGGCGTTTGGGAGCGAGGAAAGGAGTGGGGAGGTATTGAGAGAGGTGGTTGGTTGTTGGTGTAAGCTGATTTGGTGTGTATTGACCACGGTTGGCTCGTTGGATATTTTTCTTGTCTGGAGGCGCTGATGGTGTGTGTAGAGTCGTGAAGTCGTCTAGCGGTATGATGAGCGTTGGTAGTTGGGTTCATTGGTGATGAAACGTTTCTCATGGTCTACGTTCAACGTGTCAGGTGATGTCCCCCCCCTCTCATCGATGGACGCTCGTAGCGATGGACATGCCTTCGACACCTCCAACAACCAAGAATCGAGCCCACTTTGGGATAAAAAGAGCTTTGGTTATGGGTGTATGAACGCGCTGGATGGTGTTTATCCAGGAGTTCGAGAGATGTTGGTGGTTGAGTGTGAAGATGGAGATGGGTTGGGTAACTTGGGGAGGGGGGAAAGGACATACGGTTTCGTTCTCCCCCTAAAGATGTAAACCYAACCCTAGTATTCAACGTCGAAGTATTCGAACGCCGAAACGCCACTCAATACTCATGTTGATGGCGTCACATGGATAGTGATATGTATGTAGCAATAACTTCCGATGTCTATCAAGTCTCTCCCGCTCTCCGCGGTGCTTGCGCTCGTTTCTCCCGCCCAGCCCTGGGTTGTATATATTTTGCTTCCGACTCATCTTTCACGGAACATGAGGAGGATGTAGATGTACAGGCGGCGTCCTGCGGTACTTGTTCTTGCTTTTCTTGCCCGCTTGTATTCCCTCCGGTCCGGCGTCATCCATTGATTTCAATGCGTGAATCGGATGTTTACAGGGTTATGGCTCTATGGATCAACAATTCGATAACGCTTCCCTGCTAAGTAGGTGTTCTGCGTTAGTTGTGCTCGTCGGCTGCGGTAGTTGTGCTCGTCGGCTTCGGTAGTTGCCCTTCAAGTTGTCGGCTGCGGTCCTTGGTGCTTGCTTGTACTCCCCTTTCGGTTCACCTTCCTTGGATTTTGATGGAGGAATCGGATGCATACAGAGCGGCACCTGCTCTCGGTTGTTTTGCTTCCTGTTCGTTCGTCATCCGTTGATTTCAAGAGATAAAAATCTGATGTATATAGGTTTACAGCTCTTCACTGTTCCGTATCTGAGTCTTCGACGTTCCATGGTACCCAAGGTCGAAAGTGAGACTTCCTAGGGCATGAATTACCGTGGTTGTTGTCTTCCTGCCCGAGTATGTGGTCTGGGTTCTACCGCCAGCGAGTGTTATTTGAAGAGTGACAGCCTTTTTATAGCCTATCGAAGGAAGGAGTATGTGCGTACGTCCTAGCAGTACAAGTATACCAGCCGCTGTAAAGTCCATGCCACCAACACATATCTAACAAGTCGTGAAATGGAAGTAGTTGAGCCCACCTGCGCCTATGAATTTTCCGTTTTTGTTTTTGTTAAGTTCGTTTCTTGCTTCATTTCTCCTTCATGTTTCACGTTTCTCGCTCCACGGTAACAGCTGTACTAGCCATATACTTGTACGTATCCGGATCTTTATACCGTAGCCTTTAAGTATTGTCAATCCTCATCCTCATTTTTTTACTTACACATGGCCAGAACGGATTCCGCAGACGTTATTTAACCACTATTCGCACTTCTCAGTAAAGCGGGAGGGTACTAGGACTGTACCAGCGCACCTACTTACATACCGAACAATCGATCAAACTAATGTAAGCTTGCTCTAGTTCCTGGCCTTTTCCTCTATCATGCTGAGACTTCGTCAGTAAATCGGAATTCTTCCGTCAACTTGAAGACTTACAGGAACAGCGCCTGGTTCCCTCTCCTACTGCTGTGGCTTCGCTAAGTGCCAGTGATCGCATCTGTTGTCTTGACTCTTCTCGATGATATCGCATCTCTCTGCGACTGCATAAAGACGGGTCTACGTATTTACTTATACCCACCTATCCATTCTCGGTCCAGTGAGCGCCTAAGCTCTTATTCAAGTAGGATTTAACGCCGGAGCGCCGAAGCCAGAGTGAGCGGCCCGGAATCAGGTTGGAAGGCTGACTCAGCAGCTCAGGGTTTTACACGTTCAACCATGTACCTCAACGACACCAGCCTCTGGAATCTTGTCCTTCCTTCGCATTGCCACTTTCCTTTTTTGTTCTCGAGGATTTGGACACTGTAGCGTAGGGCCTCCTGGTGTAATTGAGGGAATATGTAGTCGTTGGCTATGGGATTGGAGATTGGGATGAATCTTGGTGAGTGACTTTATACCTTTGGGTTTTTTCTGTGATAACAGGATTCGAAGTTCCTATTCAAACAGTACTACTTCCAAGCTAGATCACGCTATACAATTATATTACAGGCCTAGGTGAGCTCACGATGTCAGTCGAAACGAAACAGAAGAATTCAACTCATAGGATAACCATATTCCAGGTATCACCATCGCACGGTATCATATCCAACCCCACGAACCTCTTCTTTCCAAGTAAATAATCAAGTCTCCTTCGGCGACTCCTCTCTCTTCTTGTCCCTGTCCTCGTGCTACCAGTGCCTATAAATCCCATAAATCCCTCCTCATCGACATCCATTATGACCTCCTTCCGCATCTCCGTCCATATCACCTCCAACACATCTCCCACCGTGACGTACCCTCGATCCACAGACGAATGAACCGTTATACCCCATGGAAGCTGTGGATGTAGGATACTCATGGAGGGTATCCCAGGCTCCGTAGCAGGATCATTCAAGTATCTCGATAACAGGTGTCCATTTCCCATTCGTACCATTCGTATCACCTCGGATGATACCCCCAAGTCGATATCTAGGAGCGGTGGTATACCCGGTGTGTATCGCAAGATGGGATGAAGTTGGGGAGGTACGGGGCTTTGTGACGGGAGAGGTACACAACGATGCTTCCGATTCAGGCGAGGCGGTGGCTGTGGCTGTGGCGCTTCCGTATTGGCGCTCGTGAAGATGGGAATTAATAAAGCGCCCGTTGGGGAAATGTTGCGCACGGACCAGGTGTTCAAAGTCGACGGCTGGGACGACGAGTAGGGTGTTTGGGTGCGGGGAAACTGGCGGAAGTGTGTTGAGAGAGGTGGATAGGTGCTAGTGTAAGCTGGTTTGGTGTGTATCGACCACGGTTGGCTCGTTGGATGTCGGCCTCCTACGACAGAGGCGATGGTGTGCATAGAGTCGTGGAGTTGTCTAGCGGTGTGATAAGTGTTGGATGTAGTATCCATTAGTGATGAAACGTTTCTTGTGGTCTGGGTTTGACGTGTCAGGTGATATTCCCCCCCTTCCCCTCGTCGACGATAGCGATGGACATACCTCCAACACCTCCCTGCAATAAGAACGGTCCCACTTTGAATCAAAAAAAGCTTTGATTATGGGTGTACGAACGCGTGCGATAGTCTTTATCCGAAACTTCGAGAGATGTTGGTGGTTGAGTGTAAAGATAGAGACGGTTGGGTATTTGGGGAGGGAGGAAAGGGCGTACGAGTTTTGTTCTTCCCCTAAGGATGTAAACCTAACCCTAACAATCCACACTCGAAGATTCCGAATTCCGAAATCCGAACGCCACTGAGTTCTCATGGTTGGTTGATTGGTTGATGGCGTCACAGACAACGGGCATGTACTGCTACATATGTGGAAAACCCTCCTCCGGATCCGATGTCTATCAACTATGTATGTAAGCTTCTCTTCCGCGTGCTGTGAACCCTGCGTTAGGTTTTCTTCTACTTTGGGGTGTACTTTGCTTCCTATCCACCTTTCATGGATAGGACGGCGCCTTGCGGGTACCGGTACTTGTTCTTCTGTTACTTTTTCTTTGCTTGTATTTTTTCCGCTTGACCTGGGTGCCTGCGGCACTGTGCTCCGTTCTTCCGCTTTGGGTTGTACTTTGCTTTCAATGTGTCCTTCATGGAACATGAGGATGGTGTATATATATATAGGACGGCGCCTCGCGGTAACGGTACATGTTCTTCTCTTGCTTGTATCCCTTCTGGCCCGGCGTCATCTACTGATTTTAATGGGCTTGTTATGGATCTGTACTGGCCAAGGATCAACAATTCGATAACACCTCCTTGGTTAGGATGTGGTCTATGTTATGCTCGTCTGCGATCATCGGTTGCGGTACTTGGCCTGGTCGGCTTCGGTTTCAAGTCGTCGGCCGCAGCCCCCTGGTCACGGTGCCTGCTCGTACTCCGCTTCGGATTCAGCTTCCATCCATTTGAAGCCGAGGATGTATACATATACAGGCGGCACCGCGCGGTACTTCTCGGTTGTACGTATTGTTTCCTGTCCGTCTGTCACCCGTTGATTTCAAGTGATGAATTGGATGTATACAGGAACCGCCACGGTCCGCCTCTTCGATAACATTCTCATGGTAGGTAGGTGGTCTCTTCGTGTTTTGGACGATTTGGTCGTGTATTTAGTTTATGCTTGAGTCTGTATATTGTTGACCCTCTAGAAATGATACTTGTTTACTAGTTTCGGCGATTTTATTACTTGCGGGAGTTGTGCTCGTCAGCGCATCGGCTGCGGTACTTATGCTTGTATCCCGCCAGCTCCCGAAAGGCTTGTACTCCGTTTCTGGCTTACCTCGGGTGAATCGGCTGTATACCGTATGGCGGCGCCTTGCGGTACTTTCTCGCTTAAATTGCTTCCTGTCCGTCACAGTCCGTGATGAATTGGATGTATACGGATCTGTCTCTTCAAAAATAGTAAATACCTTCATAACAAGTAAGTGGGCTCTACGCGTTTTTAGACAATTCGGTCGCGTATTTAGTTTGTACTTCTATATACTGTTAACCCTCCAATAAATTATACTTGGTTATCAGTCTCGGCGATTTTCTTGTTACTTGCGGGAGTTACGCTCGTCGGCGCATCAGCTGCGGTACTTGTGCTTGTCTCCCGCCAGCTCCCTGTACTCCGCTTCTGGCTCACCTCGGGTGAATCGTCCTGGATACAAGACGACGCCCTGCGGCACCGTTGCTTGATTCATTTGCTTCCTGCTCATCATCCATTGATTTCAATGGTCCAGGATGTAACTGGTTTGTCTCTTCGGTATCGCTTCTGCGCCGGGTAGCTTCTTTGTGTTTTCAGGAGATACGGTCGTGTAGCTTATGCACGGCGAGGGCGAAAGGTTGCTCTGTAGCTGAAGACAGCTCATTTCCCCACTCAAGTAATATACAAATAACCACGATACCAGTCGTTAGCTAAGACAGAGTGACAAGAAGTAGCATGAGTCATAAGAGAAGTAAAAGACTGTTCGGGATGTTGAGTGTTAGGATGAAGACTAGCAAATCCATGCCACCCGCTTACCTCCACTTTTCTGTCTCACCAAAATAAAAATTTGTATATACTCACAGAGAAGCCCACCGCGAGGGTCGAACTCGCAGCCTTCAGATTGCCTAAGCATTCGGATACTACTCGTATCATCCATAAGAGTCTGACGCTCTATCCGATTGAGCTAGGCGGGCAGACGTAAGTTGTTCACAGTGCACTATATCATCGCATCTGCACCTGAAACGATGTACCTGAAACGAAATGGTTAGTTCACACCTACTTACTGTACTTAGTACTGTCACGTTTCTCTCTAAACCTGGACGAAATATTTCACCTTCAGGCTCTTCATGATTACGAGGTGTCCTCGTGGTGGGCAAACATCATGAAGTGTCCAAGAAGTGTCTTCACACGAGGGTTTAAAATTTAAACGTTTACATCCGAGGAGAACGCTTTCTTTTCTGTATTTCTTCGCGATCTTTGGAGCTCATTCCTATATATTGAAATCTCTACGCGACTGCTCTAATCAAAGACTGTGGAACTCTGCATCATATTCTCATACGTCCCTCATATCCTGCTCGTCTCCTGGAGACACTCGTTGTATCAAGAGCACGCCCGCAATATAAAACGTACTGATTGTGCGGTCGATTTCCACCCCTTCGATCGTCGCCACCAAGTGAATCAATCAAGATATTGTCTGATTCAACCGTGCAAAGTCTGACTTAACCTCTATAAACCTTCATATTAGATCGCGCCTCATGCCCAATGAATCGGTACGTCAAGAACTTAGCTGATTGATACAATCAATAAGAACAGATCCACGAATGGCCGTCTTTTCGGGGTCAGTCTCATACTCAGTTCAAACGTTTCATGACGAACGGTATGCTATACAGCCCCCATTTTCTACATATCCTGTATTGACGCCCAATGAAATCTTCGCGGTGAACCATACATCAAACCTTGAACTCCGTTTGAGAGTCATTCTCAGGTCTAATATCCAATACCACGGGTTGTAAATCGTTTGAACTTGAGTTAGGTGTGTGGGAGTGTATGGGAACGAGAGGAGTCCCGAGTCTCTCATGACCTCCCGAGTTCATTCGAAACGCAGGTAGTATTAGTCCCATCGGTAACCGGGGGTTTGGATCTGCTGGAGTCAGACCTAGCACCACCCGGAAGACAATCAGTGAAAAAACAATTCCCTTCATGATGTACTAGGAGTTAGTTGCCGAAATTAAAAGGGGGAAAATCTCAGGAGCTCACTACAATCTGTGGCGACTGAGGAAATAATGGGGTCAGCTTTATGATTCTCCTAGAGGAGATGATAGGATCATTTACAGCCATTGTCACAACAGCACTAGCACGACCTCCAGCGAGGTAAAGGGCAAGAGATGCAATTAGGAAAGCTGAGTAAATAGTTGCTGATTCCACGAGGATGATTGTGACGAGGATGGTTGGAGACTTGTAATCCACTTTACCATCCATGCGGACTCTTCGATGAGTCCACCAAATTCGAGATGCTAGAAGCACTGTATAAAATAGAAATTATTATCAGTCTCACACATACAGTCTCGGGCTGGCATAGCCCGTTTACTGAGAAGTCACTCACCTGTACATCCCACATTCATTGCAAGAGTCAACGACAAGAAAGATGCAACCAATGGACCACCTGTATTGTTACAGGAATACGAATTTACTGTTTGCACGAGATAAAGAATTTGCGTAGCTTGGAACAGAAAGTTCAATTCCAAATATCTTGGTCGCTGAACTTCAATACATACCTACAATAGCTAAGAGGCATGTAAATAGAGGAATTATAATCCATCTGTTACCGTTCCAGACCACATAAACTCGATAAAGCTATCTCCATAGTAGAAAGCAGGATTAGAGGGACAGAGTTCAATATCATCACGGAATCACCGAAGCATGGTACTTACAGCAAAGGCATCACCAAGTAAACTTTGCAGAAAGTAAATAGCCACTGGGACCGTATAGTCCATTATACTACATTGCAGGAAGAATTCAACTTGACTCTGTTGATCATGGTAGTATACAAGGCCATGATAGAACTTCCAAAACATTACACTGATGTGCTAACAGTCCTTCATGAGCTATGATAATATCAAGTTTAAATCTTCCACATACCAGCGTGGCAGAAGCTAACATAAGAAAAGCAACAATCAACACTCTTACGGAGCCTCGGCTACTGCCAATAGAACTGAGCGTCGCTCGGCGTTGCAGGATGAGCCCTACAGATACGAAATCTAAAAAGAGGAACACGCCTTGACTCGAATCAGAGCACAGTTCAAAAGTATAAGGATATGAACAGATCCCAATAGTGCACTTACCATACAGGATCGACTCTATGAAAAGGGCGATCAAAGCATCCCCAGTAAGTGTTATCGTTTGGGACATTTTGTTGAGGACTAGCACTGGAACGGGGCAATTTGACTTGCAATGAGGATGCAAACCTTTAAATGCTATGGATATAGTGTATATTGGTGAATGATCATCTTTCGCAGCGGCCAATCCAAGTAATGGCGTATGGTTGCCCACAAGGATTTCGGGTCAAGGACAACTCAGAAGCATCACGTCGATCTCTGTTCTATGCGGTGATGAGGTGATGAACTAAAATGACAGGTTCGCCCTCTCGATCTACAAGTTGACCTAAACATTTCAAGTCGGTCACGGATAAACGTGAAACATTAAAGCTTTGCGGCTTTCAAAACCCCGGTGTGCAACTCGACTTAGGTATATTCAGGTTCAATAAAACGAGGTGGTCAAACAGGCGGATAAGTGTCATTTCGGTTCATTACTGCACGGAACAGAGTCCACGATTGATGTGATGCTTCTGAGCTGTCCTTGACCCGAAAGAAGGCCTGAATCTCGTGTACATCAGGTATATACGCGTGGTGTCCAAAGGTCAACTGATATCGAAGTGATTACAAGTTAGTATGGATACGATAACCTGATAGGAGATTACGACCTTTCGTTTCAAACAGCTTTTCCTAGTGTTCAACAATCCGACGAGGCAACCAAAGGTGGAAGCTTACCATCAAAAGATCCAAAGGACAACGAAGACGAAGAGAAATAGAAAACATTTATTCGAGTTCTTCACACTCAAGAACACCGCTGTTAACTATGTAAAAGCCTGGATAAAACCTTAGGCCTCATGATCAAGCCTTACGTAGACTCCTTGAGCATCCTCCATCACTAAGAGCTGCCAGAAGATGAAATTTCAGTGAAGCTTCACCAACAATTATTTAGGACATTCGTCCCTTTGGTGTGAATGTATTGCTCAAGCACTGGCCTGAGGATCTTCGAGAATACCTTCAATGGATTACTTGCTTTGTCTTTAGAGTCCCGTCTTTCGTTGCGTGTCGTGACAGATCTACGAAGGACCTATGGATATTAGAGTTCTTCATAAAGACACTTACACGAGATAAGAATGAACGATTTTACTTACCTGATTATCGACCGTAATACCGTTCACAATCTTGCCAGCTCGCCTCTTTTTCACCTCTTCTCCATGACCCAACCATGACCTGCGTTCCGTTTCAGCAACCGAGTCCGAGAACCTCTGCTGAATCTGAAATCTTGACGCTATGAGCCGCGGCCGTGAACTGAGTAACGTTCAAAGGTTCGGGGACTTGGAATCATTCTCGTTATTCGGCTTTGCGGTATTTTGAGCCTTGGGAAACGTTCCGGGATTCATAAACTCGGAATCTTCTGGTTATTCGGCTTTTCTGCGGCTTTCAGTGACTCGGTCTGCTTTCGACAGTTTAAGTTTTGAGGTAAGAGAGAAAGAAAGCGCCAGAGCAGCGTGCACAGAAACAGGGTCGGAAGAGGAGGAGGAAGAAAAGAAAAAACGGAATAACGCTAAAGCAAGGGGCCCGGTCAAGATGACTAAGATTTTGTACGTCGTGGTAAACATCGACAACGCAACTCGTCGTGGTTCAACCACATACATACCGTGTACGGTGTACCTCAGCAGCGTATTCATTTCGATAATTTTCGAAGCTTGATCAGACTTATCTTGGCTGCTTCGTCTTTCAACTCTTTTCACCCTCGGCCTTCAAGAATTGTTCATGTTTTCGACTCGCTATGATTGCGCTGTGAGACAGGCTCATCTGGACTCGTTTTGATGGTGCCATTGGTGGATGCCTGGATTCGGATGCAGTTGAACAGACGGACTAGTAGCTTTCTGGTCCAGATGTCTTAAAACACGATTGAGATATCGTTCTGGACCAGCGGGTGTCCATCACAGGTAAGTGTACAATGTGCGCTGTCTCAAACATGTAAATGACCGAGGTTTCTCACCATACAGTCATATTCTACAGTATTCTACATGTCACCATCGCACAGCGTTACATCTAAGCCTACGTATCTGCGCTTTCCAAACAGCCAATTCTTTTCAGGCGTCTCTCCCTCCCCGTCATACCCGTTATCGACCTTCGTTGATCTAAATGCGACTGCGACTGCGACTGCGGTTGAGACTACACAAGCAGATTCATCTGGATGTCCACGATTCAATGATTCTTGTGGCTCACTGCATACCACCTGTAACACCTCTGTCAGTGTAACACACCTCGGAACTAAATACGGCATAATTCAATCTGCGGATGCAGATCAAGGTGCGTAATCTCTCCCGAGTATGTGGGATAGTTTCAAGCGTTTCGAATGATACTTGATGTCCAGAAGCTGGGGTGGTTCAAGTTCCTGGTCCGCATCGTAGGACAGGATGAAGCTGTAGCGGTCTTTTTGCAATGCAGCGAGCAACACAACGGTGCAAGTGGCTGTGTGCTGCTCGCCGCGCGCGCTTCCTCGGGCGCTTCTTTTAGCCCTAGTGCGACCAGACAAGAGGGCGAAAAAGATGATGAACATGGTCCTTCACGCTAAGGAAATACGCGCATAGGCATCACAGGGGCTTCCTCGGTATGCTAATGTTGACATTCCGTTTGTAGTGTCCATAGTTCACCGGTTGATGTCCTTTGATGTCCTGGATAGAATATGCATAGCCATGAAATCCAGCGGGGCGATGACCGTCTGATGGGTGTATATTTGCAAAACGATATTGCTCGTGATGGTCTTCTCTGTGTTTGATATATGTATTAGCTGTATGTTAGGCAATGTTTCTTCGCTCTTCGCCTCCCACGTTCCTTGCACCTAAGCAGAGTTTTTGATATCCGTGTACATAGGTAGTAGAAAAACACTAATTTCTTATTCAATGTACACATTCGAGAAAGTCCAAATTTGCAGGCCATGTACGGGCCAGTTAGCGCTGAAGAGAGACTGATCTGGCTGACTAATGATGACAACGACTTGGGCTTAGTAAACATGAACCATTTCGTTTTTCTTTTTCTGCTTTCACTTCAACCATTCACTTCAGCTCCCAGCCTCGGGCTTCTGGCCTCGTATATCTTTCAATAGCGTCTGTTTCAGTGGATATGATATTCTCAAGGCAATATATCGGATGGCATCAAGCTCTTGACTCACTATGACCAGACTTGGCTTATATGGACGCGCTTTGACGTCCCGGTTGATGCTGCTCATTATTACCGAGCTATATTGCTTCACAAAGTCAATTGCGGTCGGGTTTCGCTATTTTACAATGCCTATGTGCGTGTGAATGTACAGTGCTCGAGTCCTAACATGAATACAGCTAACTATATCACAACCATATTCCAGGTATCGCCATCGCATGGTGTTGTATCTAGACCCACGAATCTGCGCTTTCCAAGTAAGCAATCAAGTCTTGCTAAGCATCTACCTCCCCCCGTGGTCATCGACAACCCTCGTTGATGTGATGGCCAATGCAACTGCGATTGCACGAAATTCATCTGATCCCCTTCGTCCATCGGCCTCCGCATTGCCAAACATATCGCCTGCAAGACGTCTGCCAGCGTAACGCACCCTGGAATCAGAGAAAAATGCACTGTAATCCCCCATGGGAGCTGTGGATGCACGATACTCATGGATGGTATGGGCGGCTGCGTTGCGGCATCTCTAAGGTATCCCGCCAGCGGGTGCCCGCTTCGTGTCTGTATGATGGCTTGTATCGTCTCTGCCGCTGTTGAGAGGTCGATATCTAGGAGTGGTATGCTGTCCGGCGTGTAGCGTAGGATGGGATGGAGCTGTAATGGCATGCTGCTCTGCGACGGTAGGGGGATGCAAGCAAGAGGCGGTGCTCGTGGCTGTGTGATTACGTAAGAAGGTGTGCGAGCTACATTGGGCGCTACGTTGGGCGCCTCGTTGGACAATGCATTGGGCGCTAAAGTAGTGGCGAGGGAATTCTGGCGCACGGACCAATCGCTCGAGGTCGACGACTGGGACGATGACGAAGGCCTTCTATATTGGGGAAACATGCCGCGCGACATCTCAAGGGTCCTCGTGGCATGTCTTGGTTGAGATCCAGTCTGTATCGTCCACTGTTGGCCCACTGGATAATGTCCTGCTGCGATTGTGTATGGGTAATCGCGAACTGGACCCGCGTTACGGCGACTATTCGACGTGGTATGCATTCAAGACAAGATCTTCGTTGTGTTTTTCCCCCTCTATGCTCGATGTATCAGATGGCATTCTCGTCCTCTGAGGCCTCCAGCCAACGACGTACCTTTCAATTAATAGTCCTTCCAAGGAATGGAAACAGCCGCTTCTAGGAGCGGAGGGATGCGGATAATGGTCTTTATCCGAAGCTTCAAGGTTGATGATGGTTGAGTGCAAAGATGAAGATGGCAGAGAGTGGGGGGGAAGTTGTGCACTCGCTCTAGTTTTGTCCCTGTTGACTCCTGCTGCACCTAACCCTAGGTTCGACCTTATTTAATTGTGTCATATGGCTGACGTTCCTCCCTTTTCATGAGTGTGTCATGCGGCTGACGTACAGCAATGACCGGAGATATCACATCACTGAGTAGGCCTACCGCCTCTTTGCAGCTTTGAGCTCGTTATGCCGCTTGGTACCGTTGCAGTTTCTTCCTCTAGCCGTTTTCCTTGCGTTGCTATATCTCCATGGCTTGATGTGGCATATGCGGCATTTGTGCTTGTCTCTTGATTTTGTACTGCGCCTGCGGCGCGGCTTCTGTTGCTTTCCTTGAACAGGTCGGGTATACATATACAAGAGTGTACTTAACGGTTAGCTGGTTGCACAGTAACTCAATGACACTATCACTGTTGGTGGTCCGTATCTTCTACACGAGGCTTCTTTGATTGCCCAGGCTTCTAGTTTTCTCTACTCATTTAACTTGGACTCGAATCAATTGAAGCCGTGGCAGTACCACCTGATCGGCAAAGCTCGGTAAGTAGATGGATGAAAACTGTACAGTGTCCGAAAACTCAATATCATCTCGTCTTCAGCGTTTGTTTCCTTGCCCTCCGATGTTTTATCCACACAACACGTGCGCGAGGCTTCCTATGTGACCAGGTGGTCTGGTGGGTTAAGCTTCTCGATCTACATACAACGAGCATCAGAAAGGAGTTTTGCGGGCTCCCCCATGTCCGCTCCATCAGTCTTGTCACATGTAATCGAACTGGTCAGTCCGAATGTTACAATGATAAGTATTGCATTTATCTAGTCTTATAACGGGGGTTCAATTTTTTTTTGCTTGCTCCCCCATTTCTTGTCTTTGGACCGCGGACGAGTTCCCGAGTCAGATTTCGGCTTGTCATAAGATATGGTGTTCGGCTATCTGGAAAGAAATACCTTACAAGGTTCTACAGGTCGAATTCGTTACCAAAACCTCGCGAAACTTGGATATCTCCCACTCTCAGCTCAAGTTGCAAGCTCGAGGATCCGTATTCTTCGGTTCCTCCGAGATCCTGAGAACGAACGTGGATAGGTAACAAATTTTCGTTTACGAAAACATTCGCGGAGTTTGACAGCATGTATGTAGCGATCTTGTCGTGCCTGAATCACTTCGCCGTTGTCATGTATGTACACCTTCGGTGTCTTGCAACTGTTGGTATTTGTATTCACGAAGGAAGAGAGAGGGTGCCTTTGCCGTCTCAAAATACAGTTATGCAACACGTGAAACGTTCTCGGTGGAAAGGAAGAAGTCTAAGAAAGGTCCTGGGCCAATTTAAGCATGTGGCTTATCATGACTTATCGAGGGAGTGCTAAACTGCAACCGCCACACATATATACTAAGTATTTTAGCATTGGTATTGATCAACGTCTAGATTAGTGACCAGATAATATCGTTATCCTCCTTCCAAGGGACTCGTATTCCCCAGCGAATTACCTCGAATTACCTCGAATTAATTGTGATATCTTGTTATATATTAATGCTCATTCAGGTTTTCAGTTCCGATTAAGACGAATTCCTCGGCAGTGGTTTGTGAAGCGCCCAGGAGCCAGGCTGGCGGGAAATGACTTCTATAGATAGAGCATGATATATCACTAGCCGTTACCTTGGGACTGATTAAGACTAGGTCAGAGGTCCTCAATTGACGGTAGGCATCAAAGCATCATACCGCTGGTCCTATCATTGGGTACCGGGGTTTTGTGCTGACTGCTGAATCTGAAAGTGAAATGGAAGAAGGTGGCGGCGGGGTAAATGACAAGTTTCGTTTCTTCTTTTCTCTTGGATTTCTTTGATTGTATTGTGGATGATGACAAACTCCGGAGAATGAAATGACGTGTTGTGCTGGAGGAGAGGCGATACCAGGGTCTATATCTCAGCTGTTCGGTGAGCTTGACTCTGAGCTTCCAGAGGAAATGTTTTGACAGGAGACATGGCAGACCCGGTAGTGGAGTCCCTCAGCCCTGGAAAGGTATAAGCTTGATAAAGGGAGAGAGGAAGGCTATGTATAATGTATAGAAAAGGCGCACTTGTACGGCAATGCATACCAACACCTATTGGTTTCTAAGAACTATTTATCTCTACTAACCCTTGAGGTGCATGACTAGAAGCGATGCAAACCACGCAACTAAGGGAAAAGTCGTCTATCTACTGTGAGCGATGTTTTGTGTCACTGCTAATGAGTAGGATGTTTCGTGTCACAGCGGCCGAAAAAAAAATGTTAGAAGAATGAATATATATCTGTCTACTCATTCACCACGCCTTTGAAGAGCGCTGGAAAGACGTAATTGTTGCTACCGACCGCAGTAAGTAGGCCCCGAGCCGTACGAGTGCCTATGGCATATAGACTCAAGTAGGAGTGCATACACCTCTAGCCAACCTAAACTTACGCTGTGATTCACAGCATGTAGTCTAGTAGGCCGGGATCAGACTTCGGCACTGCCTTTATATGATACGAAGCGCCTCTTGGTAGTACCGTAAGGTGCAACAGGAGAGACGTGTAGAGCGCCAGAAGCTCAGTCTTTGATTAGGCACAAGCTGTTGTGTTCAGATCGATAGCGTACAAGCTACCAAAGTGAACATCTCTTATAGGTATGTCGAAACACATCCTTATACCATCTTCCTAGTTACTGTGACCGAACTCAGACCCCTCAAGGAGCGATCGCTAGTTGATTAGCGCAGGATGGGATTAATGCTGATCCTGGTAGGCGCCATGGGCTATACCGATCACAATGAGGACAATGTTATGTTGGCAAGATTGACGATCTAGACCAAGACTAGAAACGTGAGACGGTATACCTTTTCAAGGACCATTGAGGTGTCAGGAGAGCTGCTGTGCTCACTGTGTCTTGGGGGCACCGGGGTCAAAACAGAGTGGTGATAGTCTATGAAACTTAGTTTTGAATGAAGCTTGATCGTCTATGACATAGCGGAACAACTATATCGTATAGCATGAATTGATGTGTCGGGGACTCTTGGGCCTTGCGGCGTCAGTTGGGGGCAACTAGCCTTGAAAGGTCCGCGCCACCTTGCTCGACAATGCATCAGAATGAGTGGCTTAGCTCATTCTGAAACTTGGTCGAAGTTCGCACAAAGACGGGGAAGTCTTGAGGTATTGAAACAGGAAAGTGTGATTTTCGTGGATATCTGGATGTTGCATACTCCTAGAGTGAGCCTCCGAGTCCGAAGCTTGTTTCAATTGCCAGTGGACGTAAGATCTCTTACAGCAGATTGAATTACCATAGTCACAAGCGATGGAATCCGGCTCCACGCACGAACCACAGACTCGCTACGTGCGAGTTCGAGTTCGCTGCGGGACTAGACGAGCCAGGCGTCAAAGCAAGAATCAGCGCTTAACATTGCGGACAATACCGAAATGAATTATCCCGCTTAAACGGCAAAGTTCATCACCGGGAAGCCCACATGATAAGGATTCAAGAACGAAAGAAAATGGGAAGTAAATGCAATCCTGGGCCTGCCGTTATTTAATCCTCTTCTTGAGACGTCCGCCGTTTAGTTTGCGTTTAGTTATACGGGTGACTGAGAGAGCGGCCCGGAAGAGGAGTACAGGATATGTATATGTATGCGCTGACACTTATGGGAGCAGAGGGGTCCAAGGGGGGACACAACGTATTCAATGTATTCATCTGTCA
Source organism: Neonothopanus nambi (assembly GCA_003987895.1). Classification (NCBI taxonomy): domain Eukaryota; kingdom Fungi; phylum Basidiomycota; class Agaricomycetes; order Agaricales; family Omphalotaceae; genus Neonothopanus; species Neonothopanus nambi. Next base: position 26,347 of record RCHF01000124.1, read on the forward strand.
AATAGAAGCAGTGTTATGTCATCCTCTGTTCCATACAAAGGTAAGCACTTGTGACGGCTAAGGGTGGGCCGTGCTTGTGGCCGAAGAGAGCGACAAACTGTTAAGCCCATGCTATACCTTTCTTCTGCAGAGAAAAAACCAGGTTTTGCCATGAGGAATGATCCCCAAGTGGTTTAATTGGTATTGCTACTGAACTACGGCAGCAGCTCATACGGCGCTTGGGACTTACTGCCAATCAGGGGGTACCCAGTTTCCGACCGTAGCGAGCTTGAGCGCTCGAGGGCTGTTAACCCAATCTCGCTCTCTAGTACATTCTCGAAAGTAACGTACGGCTCGTCGAGCTGTGTTGTGCCTTTCCCTTGATCATGATGGAAACCAAAGCTGACATGGGATTCGGGCGTGAAAGTGTCGGTGTGTCAAGGGAGTCAGCCAATTATAGTAATAAAGGCGCTCGAGCATAGCCCCTCGGAAAGGAGTGAATTGGGCTGTTTTAGGATCTGAGTGAAAATCAAAATGATAGCTCGACCTAATAAGGCAGAGCTGTAAATATGAGTCAGACCAAGCCATATTCACGCACCAGTAGTACGAGGTACGTAGATGGTCACGACGTCGGGAAACCGTTATATAGAGGATCACGTTTCGCAACACCTTACTATCCAGACACCTCCACCACTACACTCTATACTTCGTTTCTTAGCGAGACTCTGCCTCCTGCAAGTTCAACTACTGACACGATCCGTTGTGAGTGATATTTTGTGTGGCGGGAGTGTTGCTGATCAAAGCTGCGCTTAGAAGGTTGTCATCATTATGCCACCAACCAAGAGTGTACATTGGGCTCCGGACAATGAGGTCTACGAGCACACCTCCACACCCTCACCAGCTTCTACCAGTTCAACGCTCTCCTCCTCCCCAGGTCCACTAACGCCACAGTCATTCAGCACCTTCTCCACTGGTCCGTTGACCGTGCACGACGTGCTGCGGTTTGGGAAGGTCGACTATAAATTCGACGTATCAGTAGATCCCGCCAAAATGCCCTCCACCTCAAAGTTAACACCTGATGTCCTCAAAGAGGACGCTACCTCACCTCCATCTAAATGCGTTAGGATCGCACATAGATATCTCCCTTGGGAGCTTGAGGTGTTACCTTCGAACGTGACGTCCTCATCCGCCTGTGTAACAGTGTCCGATATCCTAGGCGGGCTATATCGTGCCCTCCGCCTATTAGTAACGGATGAGGAGTATGAGCGGTCGGGGTCACCGTCGGTAGTTGACGAGGCGTTTAAGAAACGGTGTGATAGGTTCGTCGAACACAGTGTTAGAGACGCAGAGAATGAGCGGAAGAAAGGTAGAAAGCGAGTTGACTTTCTACAATCCAAGCTCATTTTTTGCGGATTCACTGTCACTGACGATGGTAAGCTGAGGCTGCATGTCAAGTAAAGACTCCCAACATGACATGAGGCCATGGACACTCTTCGAATGCTGGTCATGACTTTTTACTTCTTCCTGTACTACTTTTTTGTAATCGTTGGCTAATGATGGCAATTAGTGTTGCACTTATGCCCTGCTGATCACACGATCAGCTCATGTATCATAGATGTATAAGACTGATATACCATAGTTCACTGCTAAAATAGAGATTGAATTCAAGTCACATTGTCACCCCAGAAGTTTCAGAATTCCTCTGTCGCAGCGGATCTCACCGAAGGCCTGTACCGCATTTAGAACTAGAGAAGAGGTTCGGGGATCTCTCGCCACAAGGGTTTAGGGTGAATGCCTAACAAGTAGCTATCGGCCATCAGGTAAGCACGAATTTGAGAAAGTATCGACAAACTTGTAATCAAAGCTGGCGGAACATTCCGAGTGTGTACCCAACATTTCCAGGAGCCGCTTTGACACGAAACCAGGTTGAGGATCGGAATGAACCATCAGATCCTTTTAAATAGACCTTAAGAATAATTCGACCTTCGTACGGACCTTTCGCTAAATGGAGAATAGATTGATAGTTTTTGTTACGACTCCAAAACGGGCAGAGCTGTAAAGGTTAGTCACGACAAGCCATATTTTAAGGAAGAGGTGCAAAGACGGACATAGTGTTCGGGAACCAGTATATAAAGACCGCGGCTTGAAATCCTCCCGGACAGAAATCCAACACCATCACCTGCTCGGTAATATTCGGGCTGCGCGCCACTTCCTCTCCCTGAAAGGTCTCGACGGATAACAGCCTGGTGCAAACCATCGTGAGTCATATCTTCTGACACGGGCTTCCTTACTGATTAAAACTACCGCTAGAAACTCGTCACCATCATGTCAGTAACTCCAACGAAGAGCATACATTGGGCAGGGGACAGCCAAGGCTACGAATATACAGTATCACCAAGCCCAGCAATGCCACAGACACCAAGATTCCGTACCTTGTCCCTCGATCCACAGACACCACCACTCAACACCTCGCCCCTCGATCCGTCGATCGTTCATGACGTGCTGCTATTCGGAAAAGTCGACTACAAGTTCGACGTATCCATAGACCCCGCCAAGATGCTCTCAACCTCTTTATCATCTTCCTCGCTAACACCTGACGTCCTCAAAGAGGACGCTACCTCACCGTCATCAAAATGCGTTCGAATCACAAACCGATACCTTCCTTGGGAGATCGAGGTGACACCCTCAGACGTATCCTCCTCAGCCTGCGTAACAGTCTCAGACGTCCTAAGTGGGCTATATCGTGCTCTTCGTTTCTCAGTAACGGACGAGGAGTACAAACAGGCTGGTTCATCTTCCGTCGAGAAGGCTTTTAAGAAACGATGCGATCGACTGGTAGAACGTAGCGTTAGAGACGCTGAAAACGAGCGGAAGAAAGGAATAAAGCGAGTTGACTTTCTATGCTCGAAGCACATTTTTTGCGGGTTTACTGTCGAGGATGGGAAGTTAAGGATGCATGTAAAATGAGGCTCTCCGCGGTGTTTTTTCCTTCCTCTGCTATTTTAATGTTACCTTCCACTACTTTAGTTGAGCACCGTTGTATTGATCTTTCGCGTCCGAGCCCTAAATCAGCAAATTTATCATAGAAGCATATATAATAACCGCACAAGATTGACATACCGTTGTTCACGACTTAATATGTAGCAATCAAGTGAATAATTTTCGCACACAGCGGATATGCAGAAGCACGTCTTACGGCAGACCTATACCAGAGGTCAAGGACACTGGGAATTCGAAATATCCAATGAATCAAATCTCCGAAGTCCGTAAAGAATCATGGAGTAGGTATCGTGGCCTCGGACAGATTGAAGTAAATACTTGGCAAGCACGCAAAATTCCCAGAAACCGGATCTGGACTGGACCAAGTGCAGCATCAGATAAATTACTGGATAGTAAGAGTAATGATTCATACTAGCCTCTCAGATGATAGTTCCTGTTACAGGGCCTTAGCTCTAGAGCTAAGGTTTCCGTGAGGGGGAGTTTAGAGAAGAGTGATATTAAATAGAGGATGGGGGGAAGCGGTATCGGATTTACAGATGAGCCTTTCCTCCCCATCGACTTCACAGTGATTAAATTGATAGCTTGAGAGGATTTTTACGAAGTTCGTGGATGGGTTAGACAATGTCTTTGACATTGTCCCTGCATTGAAGCAAGTGAACCAAAATGGCTGTTGTAGGCACTAGATGAATCCGGCAACTCTGCTTGCTCGAAGACTAATTGATCAAGTGGTGAAACAACGTAACAACGGAATAAAAGGAGTTTTTCATTGCGGCACGATTTGAACTGCGTACCTTGAGGTTGAATTCCGCTCCCGCAACGTTTAGTGTCTAATCTTCACAAAGACTCCGCTAAACTAATCCCGATGATTGAATTCTGTAAGTGTACCATCAAATGGCCGCACAAAAAGTTTTTTCGCCTGACGCCCGCCACGTCACTGAGCGACTCACGCACGATTTGAGTCATTATTGATAGAGAGAATCGACTGGTAGTCTGCAGATCTAGGTTTCATGCATCATGAATTGTCGAGATGTGGTAATGAGTCCGAAATAGCGACGATTCGAGTTGGCAGTTGCACTGGTGGCGTTTCAGTTCAAAACATGTCACCTGACCGGCAACAGTATCAAGATTCGGCAGCTCCCGGCAAGGGCATCGGCAGGACTGCAAAGGTTGCCGCCTTCTACACTAGAGTCTAGACTCGACGTTCAAGCTTACGTTCAAGACTTTTCCAGTGCTCTCTGAGAAAAACGAGGGTCTATAGCATATACTAGCGGAGCGAATCATACACAGCAATGGGATTGTGGTTGTTCAGCATTTGTCCAACCGTGTTCAATGTTGATTCAATGATCACCCCGGTCAAAGATCATGTTCTGTTTGCATCTGAAGATGTTTTCCTTGACACAACCTCTCCATTCCAATCATTCCAGGGAATACGGTTATTGGAAATTTCCGGGGCCTGGGAAAACTATATGAAGCCATATTACAGCAAACTTATACAAGTGCTTTCTTCTGGTTCTGGGTGTATAAGATCGATAATCGATTGGACAATGATCAATTGGAAGAGTTCAACGATATTGCGTAAGATGTTCAGAACCGATATGTATGTTATCTGAGCTTCGCTTTACGAACATTGACGCGCTTTCTCTGTCGCGGTTGATTAGTACTTGGTCTCACCTTAATGACTTGCCATCGGAAGCTGGACTGCTCGTTTTCATTTCTTTCATGAACCGAGTATGAGAGAAGATGTTTTAGCTACTTAGCACTGTGAGATAAAAGTATAGATGTACGCTCCACCGCACAATCAGCAGATGAGTCTTCTCGGCGTTCAGACAATGCTTAGAACTTTGACTCAATAGAGTTCAGTGCTTTGGCCATCTGTCAGGAAACAGAACGGACATCGAGACGTACTTTGGGCGCTAGCCTTCTGCCACAAAGACTATTTTTGGGTTTTTGTTCAAGGGCGAGAAGCGGCGTTGGAGTATAGGCCGCTACATATAAGAATAGGTAGTTTGCTCAATTGCATATAAGAATCTCAGTCCTGCTTTTCAGTGGTGTCCTTTTCTATGTCCTTCAATATGCCTCCGCACTTCTATGCAGGACTAACGATTATGCATCCCCTCTTAGTACGCGATCCTCCTTGTCCCGCAAATTTGAAGTTGCTATTTGATGTCTCCAGACATCCCTCCGAAACCGTCCACCTACCATCCCACATTCTCCTGGAGCCAGCAACCCAGCCACCCCTCCCTCACCTCATCCTTACCACTCCAGACCTTCCGTGGCCTATCAAGATCTATCCATTGAGTCGTATTTCTGGGACTTATGTGACGCTCAGTGATGTCCTTCTCGGTATCTATAATTGCCTACGCAAGCAGATCCTTCCCGCCGAGATAACTTGGCTTGCTTGGTACGGATACTCGCTGAGAGTTTACGAATCCTTTGTCAGTCGATGCAGGCGTCATGGTAGATGGCCATGGAGTAGCGCAGCGGTGGAAAGAGCGCAAGGATTTAGAAGAGTGGATTGTTTGAACGGGAGAATGTTTGGCGGGTTATCGTGTACCGCGTTTGGTCCATTTGTGTGGAATCTTCATCTATCTTGAAGTGGGTGGGTAGCTTGGCTCATTTACTTCGAAGGTTACCTTTCTAACTTAGATGATATCCCTCCTCAATGCGTATCAATAACGCAGCTTTATAAAATATTCCTAAAGAAGGGAAAGGGGGGATAGTCACACTCGCTGAGAATCAGTGTAATACTCCAAAGTCCCTTATAGATACCTCGAATCCGCGCTTCCGAACATCAAGTAGGCCAGCTTGGTTGGTTCCCAAAGAACAAGATTTACTGTTCCGACTGTAGAGACACCTGAACCCACTTGGTGTTTAGTCTCAGATTGTAGTCTCCAAATCCGACTGAGGCCAAGTACTCGTTGAAAAAACGGATTACTTACTACATAGTAGCCCAGCCTCCAGGGGGCTCTAGGGGCGCTTGGATCCACCGGAAATTGCCGGAAATATGTAAGATTGCACCGCATCACGTGATTCCCATTCACCTTGGTCCATGACGACCAGGTTCCTGTAGGCTCCTGTGCTCTCCGCCGCCAACCCCGTTCCATCTTCCTGAATCCTATGCGAGCGTTCATCTTACTTCATCTACTTCAGTTCTTTTCTTCAAAAGGCTAGAACAACTGTGGGATACGATAGTGGCTCATACACTGTCATGAATCATATGTTTTCATCAGTTTCATGGTTCGATGAGTACGAGGTGAGATGTTCAGGTATGCAACTGTTCATGATCAGACAGATAGTCTCCACTGATTCACTGATTTTAGTGTTCGCGTCACTACTTGAATGAAATAGGAAGCAGAGATATGGTAGTAAGCCTGTATCTCAGCATGTCGACGTGGAAGTAAAGGGGATCTTACTTTCACGTTTCAGCTGGCGATCCATTGAGATATGGTGCGAGTGTTAGCTCTATGCAGATGTGATCATCCTGATGAACCCTATACACATTGCAGCTTCGCACTGGACAAGAGTTCAGTGCTCGATCATATAGCAACGATATCTGACATCTTCATGTCCGTTTTTGCTTTTGTCTGGCGGTATCGCTTAGCGGAGAACAAAGCTGGTCTAGAGGGCGTTACCCTGGAGAACGTTATACAAATGTATTCTATGTACAAGGCTTGTATGTGAGTTATTGTCCTCCGTCTCTCGGCTTTGTATTTACGCGAGTTGAGAACACAGGATGAAGACAAATCGCTCAGTTGATGGTCGCGACGGTCTACGTCCCTAAAACGGATATATGATGCCATCACCCTCGTTACTATATATCGGAGGCTGAGCGTCACCACTATGGAACCTTGATGGACAAGCGCAGCCATTTATAAAAAAGCTCGGGCGTCGTTACTCGTTTCTTCATATTCACCCCCAACCACCACCACGACAGTTATGCCCGCAATGAAGCACGTACGATTTTCAAACATCAACGCTATGTATTCGCCCGTACCTTTCCCCCCTTCGACGCCTCTTGTTACCGCGTTCACCTCGTCATCTGCCAGCTCATCTTCGATGAACTCATCATCCAAGCCTGAGTCTTCTCGCTCGAGTTCAGGCTCGAGGTCGAAGAAGACTAGATATCACCATAACGACTCCACTCCCACTTCTAAACTCATGACCCGCTCACGAATGTTGCCACGACCGAACATGATACACATACCTGAACAACCCATACGGATACATTTCCTCCTCGCGTTCTCGCCTTTCAAGCAACCACCTATAAACTATGACTTATCTGTCTCTCCTGTGGTGATAGAACCTTACTTTCCGTCCAACATCCTCACAGAATCCGCAACCGACCCGCCCGTATCGTCGTTAACGATTACTTGCCCGTACTTGAAATGGGAAATCCTCATTACGCCTTTCAACACTAACCCGAGGAAGGGTGCTTACGTTTCAGTGTCTGACGTGCTGCACGCACTCTATCGGGGTCTCAGGCTGGCCGTGCACCCTGTGGAGTACGAAGCTCTGCCTTCGGCGGATGCAGTTATGAACGTCAACGGAGCCTACTTCAAACGATGTGGGGCTATCCATGATGATAGAGCGAGGAAGGAAGAGGAGAGTAAGGGGGTTAAGAGGGTAGATTTCTTGATGGGGAGGAACAGATTTCTTGGTCTTTCGAAGGCGAGGGGGGCGTTGAGTCGGAGGGAAGGTTCGGGAGAGATGGTTTGGGAGCTCAACGTCGCGGAGTGATGGAAACGACGTGTCTGGCTTCGCTCCTCGGCTTCTTCCCAAGCAGAGAGCCTCTTGTCAACGTTCGTCCTTGATGCCACGCCACGAACTATATCATATTTGGCAAATCTGTCCCCCTATACCGTCCGTTCCTCGACTTTCGGTTCTCCGGTTTGGGCTATTAATCGTTCCCCGAGTTTTGCTAATGAGACCAAAGACGGGTTAATTGGCTCCGGGTTTTTTCGTCAGCAAGATTTCCAAACACGCCTCTTGGCTTTCCGACATGTTTCTTGGGTGTTCGATTATTATTCGATTCTTGGGCTTTGGGTCTCTTCGTCTTCGTCTCGAACGTATGCTTTACCATCTGCCCCATATTTCGCCTTCCACCTCCCGCTTCTCCCTCTCCCTCTCCCTCACCACCATATTCTTATTGATTGTCGCTGTCCATTTCATTTTGCTTTCTCACTGCTCTTCGAGTTGTAATAGTTATTATATATTGGCATCACGGTAGATAGAAGGAAAGAAGTAAAAGTAAAAAAAGCATTGTACCATCATTCACCATACATCTTACATTCGTATTATACCTCAGATAGATAGCATTCTCATGATCATTCCTTACTCTACAGCTTTTCGACGAAATGTCTTTTTTCTGACTAGTTATTTGTAGTTACCTCCTCCCCCTTGTTTTCTCGCGCGGCCGTAAAAGTACGTTTTCACGCGTTCACCGAATGTGATTTTTTTCATGAGCATGAATGTCGAAATCATATGGGAGTTGCTGAGAAAAGTTGAGGAAGTACAGACTCCAGAGACATCATGAATAGCTGCCGCGTTGCTACCTTGAAACAAATTCATACCGTCACACTATGGACCTTGTAGACGTTGCCATACGCGCAGCGGAAAAAAATTTGCAGAATTCAAGTATTTGGTATTATTTGGCGCGCGCACTGCAGCGCCAGCTCAACACTGCCTTCGTTGAACCGGACTCCCTCCTCGACTATCACAGAATGCAAATGACAGGTGCAATTACACGTTTGCCGATGACAGAGGCCTATTTTCCTATAGCCAAGACCAGAACTAGACTAGTTTCTATGAAATGAAATGGCGGTACACGTCGACGGTCGTCACACGAGGCAGCGCCCCAGTGGCCCCACCTCAACGGCCAACCACTCCCGTGCGTTCGTCATTTCTAATTTTTCTATTCACGTTCATTCGTTCACTATTCATTGATTTTCTTTTGAATGGGGTTTCATAACGTACGTGCTGATAGTTTGGTATTACAGCTTCCAGGACAGAATCGGGACAATACATTGTGATTGTGATCGTCAATGTCATCTACACACGCGCTGAGCGCTGAGGAGGAGCTTGGCTTGAAAGTTGACCGCCGGTAGCCGTCGTTCCTTTTGGAGATATCAACTATGAACTCTCCCAGTCGCGCAAATCGCGCATGGCGCTGTAACAGCTTTTGTGACGGGGCTCTTGTCAATGCCAAGCACTATTTGCGTCGTTGTTCCTCGTTGTTCCTCTGTAGTGGCGCCCCAAGCGCTGAGAGGGCGCCTTTTTGGTGACGGGAGATGGGATGGTATGCAAGATACACATGGTCAAGGGGAGGCTGCGGAACCGGAATCCCTGATGTGCGCTGAAAGATTTTTCGGAAGTGCTGGGTCGGAATAGCTACATTCGCTGTTATCTCGTACGCTGGGAGGTTTCTAACTTCGGAAGAGGAATGGAAGGGTTGATATTCATCCTCGTTTCTGTATCCGGTGAGTAGTGACCATTCTACATACTCTTGCTAGAATTTGAATGGTCAATTTTAGAACGGCGAATAGTGCTGTGGTTGAAAGGGCTCCCTTCCCCGTTCTACGTAGACGTAGACGACGTCTAGCCCCTTGGACTGTCATTACCGAACGTTTTCCGACGACGAAGTTCTTCCCTCGAGAGTAGAGGTTCCTCAAATTGGTATTAGAATGGCGGTACACGGGTGTACGTAGCACGAGGCTGCGCCCCCTGGTGCTCATTGCATGTGCATTTATCATGTTCATTCTATGACATATACCCTCATATACTTGCGTCGCTTTCACTTTGGGAATTATTATGCTGGGATGAGTCGAGTCAACGTGCGACTTGTCGCTTGTTTAGACCGCAGTTCTTGTTTCGTTGGAGCTAATGGGCAGGGAGATGGCGCAGTAAGAGCTGTTTATCGTTTCGACCAAGTCAAAGGAACTCAAGGGGCCCGCTAAAATGGGTGGTGCTTCGGGCGCCTTGAGCGCCTTTCATTGACTGGTGGGGCGGGTGGGCGCTTACAGAGCTGTGGTACTTGTATCACGAGTTTCTAAGTGATTGGATCTGTTGGCGGGTGATTTCGGATCTGTTGGCGGGTGATTTTCGGGTCAATTCATTCGGAAATTTATACGGATTGTATGGTATCAACGGTTTCGGAAAGGGAGCGGGATAGAGTAGCTGCGGGTTAGTAGTGCTTTATGTGACAGGTGAGTTCTGGCCGTTCTTATGGGTAATTTTGACTTGAATTTGACTGGTCTATCTCGTAGACAAGGCTAGATTATCGGGAGAAGGGGTTCTGTGAGCCACCACCACCAAGCCGAGTACTAACGTTTGCCTATTTGATCGGTATTCGTACAGAGGCTTTAATAGATGACTCTTTCTACAGCAACTTTGCCTTAAAGATGGATTAACGCGACCGCTATCGCGTCAGTAGAGGTGCCACAATGACTCCTTGACATGAGGATGTCGTAATCTTTTAGCTTGCTGCCCAGACTTGGAGCTGTAGACGAAACCCCACCTCGTCGCATGTTTTCCCGAGGCCGTTTGTATTTGAGCAGCGTATACGATTTCTGATTTGTGCCTTTACGAGTAGATAGGATACGGTCCTCCTGATGCCCGCCACAGATCTTGCCATTGATTTACCAGATCTACAGCGACACGCGTTGCGGGATGTCTGACTTTTGTATGTCAAGGAACCTGGTTGAAGTAAAAGAAGAAATACTTAGTACTATCTCATACCCACAGTTACAGTAGCGTTGGAGACTTTATCATACAAAACGTGGGGCGCAAGATGAACCCGTACTGACGTTCCGCAAGTGCTAATTGCGGGGCATAACATTTCAGCTGACTTTTCTTCCTAACTTGCACCTCCACTCCGGCCGGGACAAGGCGTTTATAGCTGTAGAACGTCTCCATGTAAGCCCTTGTGCTTGTCCTGCCTTGCCGTTGTTTCATTTATTTGAAGTGACTCGAGTTTACGCTCTGCAATACCGTTTTGAGCTGTAAGACATTCAATTGAAATCTGAAGATACAAGGCGGGGTAGCCTTTGGCGGGATGCGACTTTCGGAGTAAAAATTCGGAATTTGAATTCCGGCTCCGACATTCTAATTGCGGTTGCATCGCCCGGCTCCAGCAGCACCGCTTTCTCCAAAACCAATTTTCGGATATGAGACACAGATAAAAAGGGCTCATATCCTCGTTTCTCGATATCCAACTAGCGAACCCCCCCACTTCCACATAAACTCTTACGAACAAGTATATGCCAGGAAAACACGTCAGATTCGCGCCTACTTTGACTGCTTACTCTCCGTCTCCATTTCATGAGCCAACGAAACTACCACCATATGTTTCAAGCTCACGCTCGTCGTCTAGTGGCCCTCAGAGGGCCTATTCATTGCCGTACCCACAGTCGAGGGCAACTACGAGATCTACTAGTCACTCGGCCAGGGTACACACTCTCCTGGCATACTCGCATCACCCAGCTATCCACTACGACGTTAGCCTTCCTCCGGCTTCAATTACCACGTCTTACAGCTCCCTATCGAAGAGCTCTTTCTCTGAACCCGCAGTATACCCTCCCATCTCGTCTCTCATGATTGAGATCCCGCACCAGCAATGGACCATTTCTGTTCACGCCGCCTCAAATGGGCACTATGTTACCGTCGGGGATGTCTTCGACGCTGTATATTATTCACTTAGGAGGAACGTTACTCCTGCAGAATATAGGGCGATTCCTTCTAGGCGGGACGTTGAGAGGGTGAAGACTGCGTATGAGATGCGGTACAGGAGGCTTAGGGATCGGTATGCATACACGGAGGAGAAGAAGCAGGGTGTGAAGAGGGTTGATTTTCTAAGGGGACACACGAGGTTTATGGGTCTCACCGCGTCCAGGGGGTCAGGGTTGTGGATTTTGAACGTCGAGTGAGGAGATGAGACGGACGACGACGCGACTGGATTTTGATTTTGATCTGGCTACCCTGAAATGGGTATATAGCGCTCGTGTGGCGCTCGAACGCTCGACGACGGATATCATCTTTGCATTCGATAATGGACGAAAGCTTCGCGTCGATGATATCCTTCCTTTTTTTCTTTCGTATTGTTATCCCTTTCTTATTGCATTCTTCACCCCGGATACCCTCCATCCTCATTCCATTGGACTTGGCATTGCATTTGCATCTCATTTACTGTAATATTATAGGCTACATCCAATTACCTTACTAGTCTTCGTTGTTCTTTTTATTCTCCTTTCTTGTTTTCTTTTCACGCCTTCATGTCTGTCACGATATATATCCTTGTACTGTCCAGCTACGCAGTATCGTTACGCCTTTTCACGCCCTTGTTCTTTTCTAATTGTTTCCCCTCTATGGTACTCCTATGCTTATGGAATTATATGGTATCGCTGTCATTCGTACTCTTAGTCGCGAACCTTCAAGCGGAAACAATCTCAACGAGTAATGGCCATCCGAACCACGATTTGTGCGCAAATTTCATTATTAAACAGGTATTCGTGGCATACATCAGACGCGTGTGTGTAGCACGGGACCCGGCCGTTCCTCAATGGGACCCAGTCCTCCTCCTCGGAATTCTCTCGGTCCCAATCTCGAGCACGATCCCGAGTTTGCTGTTCTGTCCAGTGTACATCTCAACTTGAAGTTGCAGCCTCAGCGCTTCACCTATCCATGCCTACCTTCGAATAAACAGAGAAAAGAATTCAATCAATAGGTTACAAGCAGTGACCATGAATGCGGATAGTTTTAGGCCGGATCATAGCTATGTAGTTAGAGCATATTTGATTGACTGTTCCACTCTCCATCTGACCTCCGAGTCGAGTTCCGTACTGTAGCACTGCAGGCCCCGAGTTCCGGATAAACGGTGGGGCATACTAGAGCTTATACGTCAGTGAGGTCGTGTGCCAACTATTGCCAAGAGCGCTAGGAGAACTAGTTTAGGAGGGTACTGTATGTACGTAGTTCCGTCTCAGAGGTCCCGGCGCCCGTCGCGTGCCTATTCCAAGGTGGTCGGAGGGGACGCTTGGGCTGAAGGCTATGTACGGTTGACCTCGGTCGTGTCTCGGAGAATGGTTGGAGAGCTTTAGTGTAGTTTGTATGATGGACGATAATCGGTGCCAAGTGAGTTCAGGCGTTTTGCTTTTGCCGCTCTATGTGGCGCAGGTACCTGTGATGTAAGATATGTGGTATTAAAGCGGGGATTGGCGAGTGATGTTTCTTTTGGACGTTTTCGTTTAATAGTGTTAGTGGTTGAGTTACCGGGGATTTATAAAGAATGGAACGGGTGGATAGTTTGCGTTGGTATCGGAGTACAGTGGAGTTCGAGGTTTAAGACGGTACAGAGAAGTTCACAGAGAACCGATATGAACTCCTAGTGGATTTGAAACGTGAGCCGAAGTCGGTGAGAGTAATAGTGTAGTATATAAACTCCCCAGTGTTTCTTCACTCGGTTCAACCAGGTAAACTCACCTACACAAAGTTCAAATCTTCATACAACCCGTAACGACCTCATATCCAAGAATGTCCTCCACCGAAGCCCAGAAAGCTCTTCTCCTCCCAACGAAACAAGGCGAACTGACAGTCTCGTCCCGACCGATTCCTCAGCCGGGCGCAGGCGAGGTTCTCGTCAAAGTCAAAGCTGTTTCATTGAACCACATCGATTGGAAGACGCATAAGCTTGGGCTTGATATGGTAAAAGAGTACCCTGTTGTATTAGGAGCAGATGTTGCTGGGGATGTAGTAGCTGTTGGCGAAGCAGTGGATACATTTGTCAAGGGAGATAGGATGTAAGTGTTCGAAAGAGCGTTTATTGGGCTATAGTAAGGCTGACGCTGTGGGACGATAATGATAGATTCTTCCAAGGTGCACCTGGTTTCGGAATTAATTATGGAGCGTATCAGGAGTATGTTGTGGCTTCGACTGATATTGCTGCAAAGGTACATTGCTAAAAAAAACTGATCATGTTCCGAACCAAGTTGAATCTGACAAATGACTATTAGATTCCGAAAGAGATTTCTTACCCTCAAGCTGCGGGTGTACCGCTCACATTCACAACCGCTGCTGTAGGCCTCTTCGCAGAGAAACCTCATGGTGCGGGATTGAACCCGACTTGGGATGTGAGCGTCAAATATCCGGGTAAGACGGCTTTGATCATCGGAGGTAGTACATGTGTTGGGCAGTACGGTGAGTTCATTCCCAAGAATTTGGAGCTTGGAAAAACACAAAACACATACCAATTCATTCTTTTCTTCCTCTAGCTATCCAGCTCTTGAAACTAGCCGGGTTCAAACACGTCATTGTTTATGCTTCCAAGAAATACGAAGAACACCTTCGAACACTCGGTGCTACAGGTTTCATCGACCGCAGTGAGATACCTGTGGCAGGTTCAAGTTCCGGGTTTGCTGCAGCTATTCAAAGCGCGACTGGAGTGAATAATATTGACGTTGTATATGACTGCGTCGGATCTAAGGATACCCAAGTGGTTGGATATGCGAGTCTCACGGAGGACGGGCAGATGATCTCTGTTACGCCGGTTTCGGAGGAGATGACTAAGGTAGGGGAGAAGGGAAAGAGGGCGTTTAAAGTCTGGGGTACGTCGAGGCCGCCATTTGTGAGAGCTTTTGGAAGAGTGCTGTATGAGAGGCTTCCGAGGCTTCTTGAAAGTGGAAAAGTTGTGGTATGTCTGACATTTTGTTATGCATTACGGGGTGAGGTGTTGATAAGTTCCTTAGCCTGTAGAAATTGAGGAGCTACCTGGTGGATTGAATGGGATTGTTAAAGGGCTTGAAAGGTTAAAAGACGGGAAGACAGGCGGTAAGAAGTTGATTGCAAGGCCTTGAAATAAAGGTTCAATCTAGAAGGTTTTGAGCTATTATTGCATATATATGATGATATTAGGGTTCAGAGTACCTTGAGTTGTGAAAATACAGAACTTGCACTATACAGTCCAGTTCCTGAGCCGCAGCATACTGAGTATTGGAGAGAAGAATAAAGATTTAGACGCCAGAGGCGCTTACAGAATGCTCAGCGCTTCGGTCTGACTCGCCGATATTGCCGATAATCCGATACGCATGATCGTGGAAAAAACTGAAAACTGTCTAATCTCGGCGACCTTCCTGCTTCTTCCCTCGACGACAATGCAAGTATGAATTTCTGGATAGCGATGATGGAAAAATGATGCTGATAGCATAAATACTCAAATGGGCCATGGCCTTCAATCATCGTGACAAACGTTAGCCCGAGTGAAGTGTCATAGAAGTATCATATCATTTTTTTCCTGACAGCATCATCCTCTTGACACCGACAGACAGACTGACGCTCACTCCGGTCTTTCAGATAATCTCATTCCTAATACTATTCGTAAGTTCGAACACCCGCTTTCTTTTGTTCTGTCACCGTGCCACGAAACCAGGCGTCATGTACACTTTGCGTTTCTTCCTCATTTTCCTTCCACTAGTGGTATTCTTGGCAAACGGCTCACCGACTGTGCAGAAGAACGACCTCAACCTGCCTCAAAGCGCGTATGAGCATCGTGAGACTGTCAAGAGGATGTTTGTAGCAAGCTACGAGGCATATAGGTGAGCTATAGCACACGGAATTCAATAGTGAACTCAATCTGATCCCTGAATTGCGTTTTTAGGAAGTATGCTTTCGGACATGACGATCTCAGACCAAACAGTAAAACATTTCACGATGGCCGGAATGGATGGGGTGCTACGATAGTCGACGCGATGCCTACTATGGTACGAAATCTTTGCATGTTTCCCGAGACATCCTGTTGATAACTTGGAACTGGTCACGGTATAGTATATAATGGGCTTAGAGGTCGGTCAATTACTTTTCAGTGCGCTTATCTGTTTATTGAATTGTTTGTCGCATGCCCATATTCAACGATAACAGGATATATTCGAAGAAGCGGTCAATCACACAGCACATATCGATTTCAGCAACTCTCATACTAATCGTTCAGTGAGGTTCGGCTCAAGATTCTAGAGACCTACTTCATAAGCTCAACCATATCCATTCTCAGCGTATTTGAAACGACCATACGATACTTGGGCGGCCTCCTAAGTGCATATGAGATAAGTAACGGGACTCATCTCGTGTTACTCCAAAAAGCGCAAGAACTAGCAGATAAGCTGGCTTTTGCTTGGGTGGGGGTATGTTGCCTAAGTCATGGTTCCTCTGCTACACGGGGCCTCTGATGAATTTCGCCATTCGTAGAGCAACCCACTGCCGTTCAGCTTTCTACACTTCTCAAACAATACACCTATAATTGACACGGTTAGTCTCTTTGATGAAATTCTCATAATATGCTCCAATATAAGCATAAGAATTCACAATATTCTCATCAAACAGTCAAATATTGCTGAAGCTGGGTCGGTATGTCGTATCATTGCTTATACATGTTACATGAACACGTCTAAATATATACTTTGCAGTTGACTATGGAGTGGTATACGTTGAGCAAGTACACTCTCAACGACACATATCAGACATTAGCGGAAAGGGCGGTACGGCACATCGCCGAGTTGGTAAGTACGAATTATTCACTGTTCCTACTTCACACTCAAATGGCGTCGGGCAGCCATCTCTATTCCCGGGTCCGTTCTCATGCTCTTTTATCCTGAAGTAGAACTCACAAGTTCTTTAGGCCTCCCATCTCAGGAGATCGATCCATCTACTGGTGAAGCTGTCGGTGCGTACGTGGTCAGTCCATACGTTCCATACTTTTCCTTCCCTGCATGAACGTGTTTGATGCTAGACCTGGAGTGGAGCCTGTGACAGCTACTACGAATACCTAATCAAATATCCACGCCTTACAAACACCAATGACCCCTTCCTCGTAGACGCATGGGCTACAGCAGTAGATTCAACCATAAAACATCTGCTGAAGGTACGTCAAAATAACATACGTTAGCTCTGAAACGCCCCTTCTAATGCCGGGGATTCATCTTCAGAGGTCTTCAGTTGGGAACCATACCTATATCGGCATATATAATGGAGAGACCGGTCATTTTGCAGATGTAGGCTCACATCTTGCATGCTTTCACGGAGGAAATTGGCTATACGGTAAGAATTCACAAGTAGAAGTTTCAGCTTGTATCTTACTTATGAATGGTTCTGAATAATCCTGAAGGCGGGAAACTGTTGAATAACCAGACCATCATGAACTATGCCCTCGAATTAATCGATAGCTGCTTCAGCACATACACAGCTACCGCATGTGTAATCTCTCCTCCTTCCTACTTTCAACATCACTCATGTCGTCTTTTCTTTCAACAGAACCGGTATCGGCCCTGAAGTATTCTCCTATGAGATCACCAGAGGCAATTACACAGGCAAAAATGACCCCACACCTTCCGACCTTGCATTCTACCACCAACATGGCTTCTACATTGTCTACCCCAGCTATCACCTCCGCCCAGAAGTGCTTGAGTCGGTATTCTATGCCTGGAGGATTACTGGAGATGTCAAGTACCTTGATAACGCCGTACGAGCTCTCGAGAGCTTCACAACATATTTACGTACCGAGCCCGAACCTGGGTTGAGCTCAGGGCTGGGTTTCGCACCAATCAAGGATGTAAATAACGTTACATCGGAGAAGATGGATGACGTGGAGAGTTGGTGGTATGCTGAGGTATTGAAGTACCTGTGAGTGCTTCAGCATAAAGAATTGGGCGTGAGAGAGCTGAAAATCATCCTGACGTGCGTGCAGATATCTCGTCTTTGATGATCCATCACATATTAGTCTCGATGAGTGTAGGAACATTTCTATATACCTGGGTGCATTTGGTGATCCTCACATTCACAATCTTTACAGATCTACTCACTACTGAAGGTCATCCACTGAAAGCACCATGCTCCAAGAAATTTTATGGAAGTGGCTCAATGATACCACATAGACAGCTTAAGTCAACTTATCATGGGAAACTGCTGTGCCAAAACCCATTTTTGCTAGGACAGTCCATTGAATTACACTAAGCAAGAGGCATGGCAGGCAAGGATAAAGGTTCTAGAAGACTATATATCTTGTATCCTGCCTCTGTAGTATAGATTGATTAACAATGTTCAAAGAGTGTAAATATTGTACCTGTGAAGTATTAGTCACATCAAAATGGTGTTATATTGCAGCATTCTTAAATACTATTGAGTATATTCTTTGCATTTTAAAATACATATCCAGCAAACCTATGTCCATGTGGAGCAGTAATAGACACAACTCCTTACTCTTAAATACTAGTAACTGCCTCCTTGGCTAGAAGTAACTTCTCAATAGCTTTTTTGCCAACAGCAGCAAGTCTAGCAGGTTTGTATAGATTGCTATGAGCATTAGGATCTGCTCCTGCATCCAGTAGTAGTTGTACAATCACTTCATGCCCATTCAAAACAGATGCCAAAAGAGCAGTACCATAAAGGCCACCTAGGCCATTGCAATCTGCACCTGAAGTCAAAAGAAGCTTCAGAATTGCTTTGTTCCCATTAGCAGCTGCTGCTTGGAGAGCATTCCCATATTCACCACCAGAAATGTTGGGATCAGCTCCTGAAGCAAGAAGTAACTTCACAGCAGCTTCATTCTGATACACAGAAGCTGCTTGAAGAGCAGTCCCATACAGACCACCTTGAGCATTAGGATCTGCATTTGCATCTAGGAGCATTTTCATGATTGTAATAGATCCAGTTACAGCAGCTGCTTGGAGAGCAGGTTTGTATAGGCCACCATCTGCATTGGGATCTGCACCAGATGCCAAAAGAACACTAACAACATCTTCATGTCTATTAGTGATGGCTGTTAGCAAAGGAGGCTTATACCAACCATCCTGGATATTGGGATCTGCTCCTGAATCTAGAAGTAGCTGGACTAGGGCCTTATTTCCACTTGCAGCAGCAGATTGTAAAGCAGGCTCATATAGGCCACCAATTGAATTAGGATTGGCTCCTGATTCTAGAAGAAGTTTAACAATATTAATATCCCCTTTTGCAGCAGCAGCTTGAAGGGCACTTCCATCCCAAGCACCAGACGCATTAGAATTTGCTCCTGAATCTAGAAGCAGGGACACAAGAGCTTGATTGCCCATGATAGCAGCTGCCTCAAGTGCAGTTCCATATTCACCACCATAAGCATTAGGATCTGCTCCCGCAGCTAAAAGCATCTGAACAGCTGTCTTGTCCCCATTTACAATAGCTTCTTGAAGTACAGTTACATTCCAACAATCTTCTGCATTGGGATCTGCCCCTGAAGCTAGAAGCAACTGAATGATGCCTTCAGTCTGGTTTTTAGTATTAGTTGCTACATGAAGAGCAGTTCCATACTCTCCACTCTGAGCATTTGAATCTGCTCCTGCATCCAATAATAGCTGTACAATGGCTATATTTTCAGATGCAACAGCTGCATGAAGAGCAGTTCCATACTCACCACCCCTAGCATCAGGAGCTGCTCCTGAAGCCAAAAGTAGTTTCACAACTGTCTCATATCCATTGGCAGCAGCTATTTGAAGAGCAGATCCATGCTCATAAGCATAGATGTTTGGATCTGCTCCTGAGGCTAGAAGATAGTGAATAGCAGCTTCATTTCCACTTTGAGCAGCTGCTTGAAGGACAGTCCCAAACCATCCACCTACAGCATTTACATCTGCCTTTTCTTCAACCAAACTCTGAATCACCTCCAGTATACCTGCTAAAGCAGCATAGTAAATAGGCTGTGCAACTTGTTGCAAGGTGAGACTGGGATCTGGACCTTTCCATTTCATATCTGGTTGATTTAATTTCAGCCAATGCAGATAGGAGGGATTACTAATATCCAATAATTGTGCTCCTAGCTGAGCTGTAGCTGATGGACTGAGCCTTTTCCCAGATAGTATATGATCAATCCAATATTGTGCTGCATATATGGCCAAAGGAAAAGCAGTCTTTTCTACAATACTGCAAGCTGAATTGGTAGCTTCTCTACCACAATGTAGTAGATAAATAAGACAAATTTCAGCTATTGCTTCATGGGCCAACTGTTTGTTAATGTGAAAGAATGCAGGTGGATGAGATGTCATGTGATGAAAGATAAGGAATTCTTTCACAGAATGATGAGCTAGTTGCACAATTCCTCTATGGGTTACTGTGACTAAGGTTGTATTGACAATGACATGTAGTCTTTTGTCAAGATCATGATCCTGATACTCAGGCATAAAGGATTGAGTCTGAGGATTCACTGCTAATATCTCCTGTAGCTCATCCAATGACAAGGGTCTGAATGCAAAGGTGAGCCACTGAAGAATGCATTTTGCATCTTCCTTATGCCATGAGCTAATCTTGTTCAAGCTCTCAGAGTAGATGCCCTCCAAAGTCCTTGGAAGTGACTTGAGTGCTTTTTGCACTGCTCTAGGAGTTCCACATTCTAATAATGTGCTGACCTGGCAATCTACCCATCTAAACCTCCATGTATTCCATATATTAGCTTCAAATCATTAGCACTTGAGAGAAAGAGAACTTACTGTCCATCTGCTCCACCCATTAAACACTGCTTTATTTGGCTTTTCAGATTCTGGTGAAGTCTTAGTTTCTGGATGGCAGAGCTCAGATAGATATCAATGTCAGTGCTGACATTATCTGCCAGTAGCATTATATGAAATATTTTCTTTTTGGAGATATTTTCAAAAGAATGGCGACTAGTCACTAGAATATGGATTTGGTCCTGATGAAGAAGTCTTTGAACAAGAGAGAGAATTCTAGACTCTTGTTCTTGGTCCATGCATTCATCCATGGCATCTATAATAATGTATGTAGTTGCCACAGATGACCATGATATCAGTATCTGCACAAGAAGAGTCTCAAGCTCTTGTAGACTTGGTTCCTGAAGGCCATGTCCATATTTATTGAATAGCTTTTCTAGATGAACTAGGGCCTCATGAGAGTATGAAGCAATCTGCATGATCAGAGATGTTGTGAAACCTCTGTATGTTTGTTTTGAGCTATCACAAGAGTCAAAATAGTGATAAATTGGTGGTGGCATTTGGTCTGATTGCAACTGAAGTTCTTCAATGATTGCTGTGCTGTGAAAAAAAAAAATTAACATTAAACATAATAACTGTTTAGAAGCCACCTTACCAAAGAAATGTTTTTCCAGATCCAGCTGTACATTATTAGTTACCTTGTCATCTGTGGTATTTGCAGCCATTCTTACCTTTTCCTTGCAACCACAGCAAACAACCATTCTTCTTCCATTCAAGAAATCTGCCATCAGCAAGAAGCCAGGTGCTAGTGCCTGCTGTCCTCTTATCTCTTGCAGCAATGAAGTTGGATGTTGGATCAGGTGCTTTAAGCCACTGCCAAATATGAAATCTCTTGCTGATAGAATCTAGACAAATTATTTTGTATAAGTATTGGTTTCTTCTGTGTATGGCATCCTGATTTCTTGCCATTGGTTGTGGTGATGTATAGATCCCGGCCAGCAGTATTGAACAGACTGTCCCTTATGGTGAAGTTAGAGCTATCCTTGAACATATTCATTATGAAACTTATAATGAAGAATCATAGTCAGTATTTCATCTTTTCAGGTCTCTTTAATTCTTTACCAAAGTAAGAGGTGGCCCCCTAATGAGACCATCATGACTGTAAGTATTGAATAACAGTAAATGATATGGTTCATCCACTTACTCTTCTCTATCAATCTGAGATGGATGCTGTGAGAAGCCTCTTTTGTAATGAGTTGGTGATGAGGAGACAAGGAAAAGGGGGCAAATATAACGTCAAATACCCAAGCTTTTTAAACCCCCTCTCTCCCGGCACTGAAGATTTTTTCCTTCTCACGGATCCATGTATCATGTGAAAGTTGTGGCAACACCATGCCAAGGGCATGTGCAGTTCAGCTCAGGGTGTTCCTAGTGCCCCTTCTTCCAGATAAATATGTCAAAACGCTCTAGGACTTACAATGTAAGACAAAATGCTGGCACCTATGCCAATATAAATTTTGAACTCATGAGATGACCAAAGCGCCCACAATTGAAGCACCTATCCATCGAAAAAGCATCTGATTTTGATCCTGGGGTACGACTAAGTCGCCTTCTTGATTATCATTCAGTGATGCACAGGTATCAACACACATCACGAAGCATCACAAATACCTGCAGGAGCGATCACGCGTCCACCTTCATCCCCTTGCATTCAACTGCGTACATATTTCTCGCCCTTCAAGAATCGACATGGAAACAAATGACTGCATTCTGATTATTCGAAGGAGAACATTAACGTAAATCTGTTCCTTTTCAAGACTTTTGAATATATGTAATAAATAACCACTAAGGAATAATTGAAGGAGGAAATATTATACATTCTCTCAACTACTACGCATTCGTATCCATAGGGAATCGGTCCAAAAACTTGAATTGCTTCAAACCTGCTTCAAAAGTATCGACAAAATCTGAAATTGAAGAGGAAGAGTTCACCATATAGACACCAGCCTGTGTCTGCGGGATCGATGCAGAGCTGAACCCAGCTGATCCAGATCCTATAGCCGCAATGGGTTTTCCATAATAAAAAGCATCTCGCACGATACTCAGAGGTCTCTGCGGGGGATAGAACGCTGATGTAGAGGAGACGGTGGGATCAAAGAGTGAAGAAGTCCCGTTGACTACGATGATACCGTCGAATAGAACGGCATCTGAGGCCGAGTAGGTCGTATTGACGCTGGGAACGAGCGTCTCCGCAATGACGATACCATTGGCGCCCTTAGCTGCGAACAACTGAGCGAGCGAAGAAGCTTGGGCAATCGAGGTGGTATCGTTCGTCGTGGCAAGTATACCAACATTGAGGCCGACGATGCTCAGAAGGGTGTTATTGAATATGGAGATATCACTAGTGACATTGTTGTGGTAGTATGTCGGATTTGGCTGGGGTACATCGACACCTATAGCTGACGCTACACGAGCAGCAATCCCATTATGAATTAGATTGATCTGAGCCACGAAGTTTTGCCTCACAGCTAGCGATTCCACGTGTGCGAGCTCGAACCTGAGGGCGTTCACAACCATTTGTTGTTCTGCTGGAAGGATTGAGTTAAGGAACAATCGAGGCTGAGACCAATAGTCGAGAAACGTGGGGGAAATTTCGCGGACGTAGTGAGCATCTACAACGGTACGAGCTGGCGCAGTGAAGAAACCGTTTCCCTGAGTCTGGTTGGCGAGCTTGGGGAAGCCGCCATTAAGGCTGTTCTGGGTATATGGGTAGATGTTGGAGGGGATCATCTGCTGACCAGCACCATCACGATTGTTATTGTGCACCGTAACGTGAGGGCGGTTAATTGGGATCTGCTCGAAATTGGGGCTTCCCATGTTCCTATTGAGCTGGGTATCGACGTATGAGAAGAGACGACCCTGAAGGAGAGGATCATCCGAGAAATCGATTCCACGAACGATATGTCCAGGACAATACTACCAAACCCCCAAGAAAGCTTAGATGCAGAAGCCTCTGACAAATATTCACAGAAAAACTTACCATAACTTGCTCTACCTCAGCAAAGTAATTTATCGGATTCCTATTCAAGACAAACTTCCCGATTGGCGTGAGGGGAACAATTGTCTCGGGGATGATCTTCGTCGGGTCAAGCAGGTCAAAACCGTACGCCAATACATCCGCTTCATCGACCAACTGAACAGATAGCTCCCATTCCGGGAAGTGACCCGCTGCAATCGCATTGAACAAGTCCTTCCTATGGAAATCGGGGTCCTGGCCAGCGAGAGCAAGAGCTTCAGGCCATACCAAGCTTGCTTTTCCTTGCTGCGTCTTAAAGTGGTATTTGATAAGCTTGGAGTTGCCATCGGCCGTAACGAAGCGATACGTGTGAACACCAAATCCATCGACGTGTCGGAAAGATCGCGGAATGCCGTACCCCGAGAGAGCCCACATTAACGTGTGCAGCGACGATGGATTTTGGGAGAAGAAATCGTACGCTGAGTCATGAGCAGTCTGAGCCTGAGGAATTTCGTTGTCGGGACGGGGTTTAACAGCATGGATGAGATCGGGAAATTGTATGGCGTCCTGGATGAAAAACACTGGAATGTTGTTTCCAACAATGTCTAACAGCTTTTGTCAGCACCACATACTGGAAAACACGTTCGGAGAGCTCGTACCGTAGTTTCCTTCATCGGTATAGAATCGGAGAGCAAAGCCATGTACGTCACGAGCTGTATCGGCACTACCCCGAGACCCTGCCACTGTGGAGAATCGGAGGAAGATCGGTGTCTGTTTTCCCGTTTCGCTCAGGAAGGACGCAGCCGTAATATTGGACCAATCTGCGTATGACTCAAAGTAACCGTGTGCAGCCGCGCCACGAGCATGTACTATAAGTGGGGATGTGTCCTAGTCAGAAGTCCGAATTTACGAACAAGTGTCGCCTCACCTGCCCGCTCAGGGATACGTTCATGATCAAATCGAGTGATCTTCGTGCGTAGAACAAAGTCTTCCAACAATGTCGGCCCTCGTTCTCCGGCTTTCAAAGAGTGTGTATCGTCAACTGGTGTGCCAGTATCCGTCGTAGTGGTTGAGTTAGAATCATTAACAACGAACTGGTCAAAGAATCCGTCGTCGCCAGGAAGGCCACTGGATCGACGCTGCAGCCTCTCTTCCCCATCATGAGCATTGAATGGACAAGTAGCAGTGGCGAGCAAGGAAGCTCCAAGGAGGACCCCAGCTATTGCAGAGGAGCGGAGAGTCATCTTATGCCAGCAAGCAAAGTCGGCGACTGAAAGGGAGATATTGTGGGGGTATTTATGCCAAGTCAGATTGCTAAGTTTGGTTGGGGCAAGCTAACTCGGGTGTCTCGCCGAGTAACTTTCCTTGAGTGGCAGCTTAACCAGGTATGAGAACGAACGTACATTTCATGTAATTGCAATCGTGATTGCAACAACAGGTCGATCACCAATGCGTGGACCGAGCCAGCAACGTGCTCAAACTCTATTGTTAGCAAGGCTCTCGTACCTATGCAGGGTATAGCAGCAAAGAAATTTTTAGTATCATTGAATAATACATAGAAGTTCTAGGCTGACGCACCCTAATTCAATTCTTAATTCCAACTAGAATTAGCCATCTCCGCGTTTCACCAATTCCTCAAGACAACGCCCAAGTTGCCCGACATTAAGACGGTGTATTCCAGTTCGCTTGGAGGTAATTAGACTTCAATATTACGCTAGAGCTACCCCAGGCATGCCTAAAGTATGTATCACTACCATGTGAAGAGTAAGTGAAGCACGTATCAGACGCGACACTAGTCTGAGTCATTCAGAGAGCCATGAAGAAATAGACTAACGTCACCTTAAGCGCTAGATGCGAGCTCGCATTTAGCTCGCATTTTCGGTACTTCCATCTGAGGTTTCACCGTTCCAAACCCCAGGTGAAGCTTAGCTTCAACGCTTCAACACCGACGGCGTAATAGCCTGTCCTGGGATTTGGTGTCACTTAGAGTGAAGACCGTGGAGTGACTAAGTGAGCATTTTGACATTTAGGAGTCGGGTGTAATCTATTGAGTATCATACACGCTGGAAACTAGAGTTTCGGGGAGCACCACTAAGGCATAGAAGACGGGACCTAGCGCAGCTGGTTCAATGTGTGGTGCATGTGATGCACTTAATGAAGGTAAAAAAAGAAATGTTGATCAAGGTCGAGCTACTGTAACATCGCTGGAGAAATTCCCACGAAAGACATGCCAGATATGGAAGGATCACTACCCAAAACGGGATACGGGGTTCTCGGCAAGAAGTTGGAATCCTAAGAAGGCTGAAGAAACCAAGGCACCTCCTTGAATATCCGCCAGTAAGATCTTCGGTCCACAAATTGCGGCAGGAACGAACTGCGGCGCCCTTGTACTTCCATAAAGCACTTGAACTTGAAAAGTGAATCCGATTCTTGTCCGGTTCGCACGAAAACAATACAGTTTGATATTTCTATTCATGGCCGCAGGGGGCCGCTTGTGCCGTTGTAGGTGTTTGGCTGACACAGCTTCAGCCTCGGGTAAGTTGTGTCACTGGAGAGTTGAGATATTGCCGTGCGCATGATGCACTGTCGTTGGATGATCTTCGTATCTTTACCTCAATCCGACATTGCTCCAGATAGAGTCTTAAGTACTATGCAGCGTGCTGTCCTGGAGCAATCAGATGAAGATATAAAGCCTATGGATTTACTACTAGTGAACTATACGAGTGACCGTTATGTGCGATCTCCGGTATCTATGAAAGTAAAATGATGTCTACTAATTTGAGTTCTATCTTGATGAGAGAAGGAAGGAAGATATAATCAGGTGTACTCCAGACCCCATCAAAAGCAACCACATCACTGCCACCAGGACTTAACGTTCAAACATATGAAGGAGGCATCCACACAGCGCCCAGCTCCACACTCCAGAACACGATAAATATAAGTGTCCTAGACCCTACTCAGTTATGTACCTCGCTACGAGCGATCTCCAAGGCTCGGTAGACCCGGAGCCGAGACCATAGCACCACTTGGAACCGAGTGTACCGTCTCATTCGCGATGAACTGAGAGAATATCACCTGAGCCACCTGCGGTTTATATGCGGGCTAGACGAAGGTGGGTTCCACAATCAATCATTACGGCGTATGTGATACCACTGTAGATCAAGACAATACACTTACAAGGGTGTGACCTGCACCAAATACACGTCTACGGCGGGGAAGAAAGGGTTCAAAGTTAGTAAGTTCAAAGAGTCCATCATGCATCATGATTAGGACAAGGACTTACACAAATGTGAGGTTGTCAACAGTCTTAAACTGCCCAACAGCCTCTCCGCCAATAGTTATATTTTGGAGTGCCGTATTATTGAGCGTGAGGTTCCCATACCACGACATTTCGACCATTGATTGGTGCACGCCAACCCAATTTGCTCTGTACAAAAACAAAATAAAGAGTGGATGTAAGAAAAAAGTAACAAGAAGACATTGGTTCTGGACGCACTTCATGTCAGCATCACCAGCCTAGGTAGGAACTTGATCAGATCGGAAGGTTGAGAAACGAGGAGAAAGGACGACATACCCAAATGAGGATAGGGAACTTTGAATCGGCAAGCACAGCTAGGTCTGGCAAAAAACTTCTTCCGGTCTGTATCAGCATCATTTAGTTAGTTAATTATATTCAGGCAGGATCTCCTAATACCCACCTCTCCAGACTGCGAGAATATGTTCTTGACGCTGTCATTACATTGATCAAATGCCTCATCCGCGGTTGAGACAACTCGAAGGGATGCCCCTATTGCGTCTTGAATGTAAGGCCTTCTGACATATTCAATGTAGTTCGTGGAAGGTATTGATCCTTCGGACTTGTTGAATAAGAGATAATCTGCGTCACGGTGGCCTATAGCTGGTGTATAGACCGTATTGGTCTACATGTCCATATTCAAGAATGAGTCAGAAAAACCTCGACACTCATTCGAGACTTAGACCAAATTCTCAACGCACGCAGTTCTCGATTGCACTATGACACAAATCCCCAGCTCCGTTTTCATACGGGTCAGTATCGTAACACCGCTGTAGAAGTCCCTGACAAGTACTCTCAAATGCATCTGTGACATTCGAGATTACGTTGTTGGGAGTAAGCTGTCCATAACCCGGTGCGTGTTTGACAAAGGAGATGAGACTTGACATTCCAATCATAGGATCGTGTTTGCCACTGAGAGCGTAAACGAGGATTAGTATCAGAAGGACGAGACAGAAGATTAGCGAAAAGTGGAGGAGGCACTAAAGGCAGGAGGAGGGGAAGGGGGAAGTGAGATAAGATACGTACTCGCCAATAACCAACGAAGATACAACAACCTTCACACCCTCCAACATCCCCTCATCAATAAATCGATTCTGCGCGTTGAAGTAGTTGATGAACACAGGTCCGTATCGCGCTCCGTAACTTTCTGTTGCGAGGATGAATCTATGAATCGGTTCGGACAATCAGCTCTCTAACCAGATACATATGACCAGGGGTATAGCGTATAGGTAGTCAAGGCGGACTTACCGTCGCTGACTGTATTTCGAAAATTCTTCAGTCTTGAAAAGGACTTGGAACGCTGACCATACGTAGGTTGCTGCATGGGTGGTATTGTCAACCTGCGAACCTGTAGAGTATCCTACACCGAAGGGTTGATCAAGGTAGAGGACTGTCAATGGAAATATTGCATTAGCCTTGACCGAATAGAAGCAAATTAGCACTAGGAAAGAGAAAGGACCCGTACTGTTGCTATAGTTATTCCAGCTGATTGATGATATCGGTGTCAGTATTATTGTGCTATAATCAGGTAAAGGTATCCAACCTGTAAGGGTTAATAGCAGTTGAGTTTTTGTCAGGGTTAACGGTGCATGGTCCATGCTCTATTCCCAAGGGTACATCTGAGACAACAACACAAAAACGAGGCAGACATTCGAGAAGCACCTGCGAAAAGTCCGATCATCGACGAGCATCCTGGCCCTCCATTCAACCTACAAGCACGAGAACATATGCTTTAGCAGAGAGCCGAACGCTCAATCTGGGTATCACACTCGCCATAATACAAATGGGTCAGACTCAGGTTTGTTTCGGGATTCAAAGAACCAGAACCACTTAAGGCAAAAGTTATGTCAAGACAGGCTATGTAACGATATAGCATACGCACCAAAGAGTTATTACCACCAAGATTGATATACCCCGAAGATTGTCCCACGCCCTCAACGGTCTCACAGATCCCCGAATCCTTCACGAATGTTAAACTCCCAGCTGTCGAGTTGGCAGTTCGAAAAACTGTGGTTGAATTCGGATTTGGGCCGGAAGTAAGCTGTCCGTAGACGTTGAATGAAGATAGTAACAAAACAAGCGAAGGAATGAGGAAAAGAGCGTTGCGGAATCCAGTCATATTAGAGGGGGACTGGGTGAAACGAAGAGAAGTGGGATATGGGTTGGGCAGGTTTTTAAGGTAGGTTGGTTGGTATTTTCCGATTCAGAATCCCGTCTCTGTAGATTCATTCGATTGGTGTTTCTGCGGAGCCAAAGGGCTCGCATAGCGCTTTCATAGTTCATCAGCTCCAGCGAAAGAATGGAAGGAGTGAGAACGTGAACGCGGACCAAGTCTAACTACCGTAACGTCCACGGCTGAAAATTGTATGTCAAGAAGCGGGGTGCATCGCTTGCTACGTTGAATGCATCTTATAAGCTGCAGCTAAGGAAGCGTGTAGCGAAATCCTAGCGGTGAGGATAGAAGTAGAACAGTCAAGCTTTCATTTCAACTACCGTCAACTGAGCACTTTCTGAAAGAGATCTGCGTGGAAGGACGTAAAATGTGTTGGAGTATCGCTTCAACATACGAAGGGTTGAGCACCATCTTATAACACCGTCGCGCCGCGCATATACTCGCATATCTGTGAAATTCTTCGCAAAGAGTTACTCCACATGAAGGAAATCACCGTCGGAGACATTTCACCATTAAAGCGTTGTCCCCCGAACCTAGACACTGGGAAGCTCCATCCCATTATCCTTCCACGACTTTTCAAGCTCCAACAGGCTCTCAACAGTATCAACCACCGTTTCCTTCCAGCTCCTACAGCTTCCCGCCGTCATCCCCAACACCTCCCCCACCATCGTCCAATCAAACTCCATATGGGGTAAGTCCTCAGGAGCTTTCTCCGGATCGGCCAACCGATTCTGCCCTGCAAGCTCCGGATGCGCCTCCGCGATGAACCGAATCGCATTTCTGAATGAAGCGAAATAATTTGCGCGGATGGCGAGGCGTTTCGGGCTCGGTGCGGTCGAGTTCAGCGCCAGGAGATGGGCGTGAGCGAGGTCCCGCACGTCTATGACAATGGGGTCGGGGTAGGCGGTGTGCTTTGGGTCAAGGAGGTTATAGATATGGGTGTTACTGGACAAGGCTGCGAAATCAGGTTTGGGAATTAATTTTTCCGAATTCGGGGCTAGAGGGCCGAATACCCATGGGGGGTACACTACGGGTGGGCTTTCAGCTACAGAGACAATCGTTGAAGAGGATGAACGACGCACGAATGGTCAAATCTATTTGAGGGTGCTCCTTAACATATTCCACCATCGCCTGATCACTAAACTTCTTCTCTGCCATATACACAACCCAAGGGTCTCCAGACAGCGCATTCTCTTCCGTCACGGGGTTCCAATCTAGGCAACGCTCAGCTTATAGGCATAAAAAAAAGCTGAGAGTCGGATATGCTCACCATTCAAACCATAGGGTCCCAGGCGCGGATATGCAACTATTGAGCTAGTCACGACAACTTTCTTGACGCCAGCGTTGTCTGCGTGCTTGAGTATACCGAGAGATGCGTCAACAGCTTTCTGTTGTAACGTACTCAGCCATCAATCACTAGTCCAACCGAGTAACAAAAGGTGCTCACTTTCACGGCGGATGAGGGATCAGATCTGCCTGGAAGCGGCGCGGCGGTGTGTACGATAGCGTCGACGCCTTTCATATTTGTATTAGCTCAGATAGACAGCACAAGTCAGAACCGTGAGCTCACCGTCAAGCACTTTTGACAGGTCGACGTCAGCGATATCCGTGACTTCGACAGCCTCGAATTTCGGGATATGGGCAAGGGCATTCTTGAGGTTTTCAAGCTTATGGCCTCTGGCAGTCCTAGAGCAAAACTTCAGCCTAAGACAATGAACGACAGTGAGAAATGCGGATTTCCATACCCCCGGACACGATAGCCCGCTTCCAAAAGCTGATGTACGATGGAAAATCCAATAAAGCCTGATGCACCAGTGACCTTATAACGACTTCAGCTTGCTGAGAAGAGCCAGTCATTTAACTTCAGGAAATACCTACAAGAACGGTCTGAATGGTCGCCATGAGATACGAGCTACTACTTGGAGGGAAGGAGATACGAGAGGTGCCTGTTGAGGTGAGACCTCGATTCATATGATATATCATAAATTCGCCTCTAAAGCATCACAGAGCGGAGCCGAAATATCGAGTCTATAGATTCACTATCAATGATTATTGTATCAGCGATGGAAGAAGCTGTCATGGCTGAGAAAACACACCTCTTTGCAGAGCCATTTGCAAACCCTCAGGCCTCAGTTGCGAGTTTGTATTCGCATGAAGTTCCTAGCTGTCCTCTAAATCTCAAATATTTTCCTTGATATACGAACTTGGCCGTGTAGAAATAACGTTGTCGGGAGATTCGTGAGCCATTGACGATGGAGGACGGAGAACGGAAGGCAGTCAAAGTCATCGTCTTCACAGCATGACTCACGTGGTTTGGGTAAGCAATTACAAGTATTCGGCCCGAACCTCGCAAACCTAAAATTAGGGTTTCTTAGGGGTCTCTCTCTGAGAGTATAAACAAAAATATGGCAGCTGCCAAGTCTTATTACTTGCCCGAAAGAATATTCCAGTGTAGTGATATAAATATATTTCTTGGAATTATTGAAGAATGTAAGTGTCAATACAACATATCTAGTAAGCACGCAGTTCAATTCTAAGGTTAGTCTGAGACTCGGAAGCTATAACTTGGAAACCTGTACAGTCGTCTACATTCATCTATCATCACTTCCAACTGATCTCTACCAATCAGTGGAGGACAACATTATATGCGCTTTGAACTTCAGCAATTTGACCCTCTGGAAAAGAGGAAATACCACCTCATCAGTACTTAGAAGCTCGACACTTCGTTTTAGTACTCACCAATAAGCGGGGAATGGGGAGAAAGCACTCCCATTGCAGATATAACTGTCTCCACCAGCACCCCAATCTCTCTGAGTGATCTATACCTCTGCGGCATATGTGTTTTCCTTGACCTAATCCCAGCGATCTGATTAATTAGCACTCGAGCTGTTGTCAACCAAAGATGCTAGATCCACCAAGTAAGTACAAAAGCTATAAGAGAAAAGGAGCAAGGCTTACCCCCACGATAGGATCCACGAATGGGAACTCTCCCAGATTAACACTTCTAATCAACCCAATGACCTCTTCACCATTCACAAACACTTCGTTCTGCGCCCTAGGATCCCGCCCCGCAAACAATTCATAAAGCTTCATAGCACCCACACGCACAAGCGTATTCACAACCATAAGTCTCCTCACAACACTCCTAGTCTCCGTCTCAGCAATCGGTCTCCGAGCCAATTCACTCGTAAACCTC
Source organism: Neonothopanus nambi (assembly GCA_003987895.1). NCBI lineage: Eukaryota > Fungi > Basidiomycota > Agaricomycetes > Agaricales > Omphalotaceae > Neonothopanus > Neonothopanus nambi. The sequence goes on from RCHF01000124.1 coordinate 58,453, forward strand.
TTGAGCAACCCCGTTATATTTGTATACGAAGTCTGAAATTGCGTGGCCTCCTGTAGATTCATATTTGGATGATATTGCTGGGATAAAAGAGAAGCTTGCTCGAAGAGTATTGAGGATTTCGCATACAGAGCAAGGAGTGAATAGGCGTTGTCTTGAGTGCTGGCTAGGAAGTTCTGGATTGTATGTGATGTGCGGAAGCTAGTCGGGAACGGGGTCTGAGTAAATATGACGAGTCATTACCAGCACCCGTCTACGAATTATAAACATACCTCGAGATAACCACCAATATCCATTGGCCAAGGTGCGTCAATCCTGGATTCGTGCTTATAATACGGAAACCCCGATTCACTCCCCTCCGTCCCGGCCCAACAATTACTCATCGCCAACACAGTCCAAAGCGCATTAATCCTTTCTCCCTCCTCCACCGGCCCTCTCGGAGGCGATACAAGAGTATTTCTCCCATCACTTGCTGCTCTAATTTTATGATACCCAGCCCCAATGGCAATTGATACAGCTGTCCCTAAATGATATTTACCTTCTAATATCCTCCCGTTACAAAACAAGTACTGCGCCAATAAAGTTTCCGCTTGTACCGTATGCAATACCTTCTCTGGGTGATTACTCGAGAGACTCTGGGTGGCATCTTGGAGGGACTTTGATAAAAAACGTGGTTGTTGGGAGCAGACTTCGCGAATTGGGGAGAGGTAGGCGCTGAGGAGATAGATTGTGCTTAGGAGGAAGTCTAAAGGTTGATAGGTGCCGGTGGTGGTGATGGTGTAGGAGGAGGAAGAAGGAGAAGACGAAGAGAGGGATGCCGTAAATTTAGATATGTCGAGAAAGAAACCGAATTCTGAGGCGCTTGAGAGGAACGAGCGAATTCTACAGAATTGAAGTTAGACTTGTAACCCAAACATTTCACATATGACTTACAAACTCCTGCGATTACTTGTAGACAACTCCTACAACCACCCAATTAAGCAAGAACAGGTCAGTCCTACCTACTCTTCAGCTCAACAAAATCGTTATCATAACTTACCAAAGGCTGAACCCCTCCCGGCCCCGACCCTTCCTGACCCGCCCTTCGATATGGGTCATAAAGCGTCATCTGCCTCGGCGGATTACTCGGATTCTCTAGAGCTTGCAACTTGGTCTCCAACACAGATATCTCTTCCTCTAGGAGTTGACTACGTGAAGGTCCTCCATCGTAGTATTCACATTCATCTGGCCAGCTTTGGGAGCAACTACCACAAATTGGTCGCACTCCGTCGCATTTCTATATGGAAGTGTTCAATGTTAGAGATGATTGATTAGGGAAAGGGATAAATTGTGGGAAAGGGGGCGGGGAAGTCGAGAGAGCTCACTATTTTACGTTGTCTGTAATGTGAAAAGTAAGTCATCGAAGATGAGCACAGATGAATGAGAAACCTCCATGTACTTACCTGCAAGTCAAACACGCAGTCCCTCTACGCAAAGGTGTCGATTTTCCTGAGCTTGAAGTCTTTTGAGACATTCCTTTTCCTTTTCGTTCGTCTATGTCAACGCTGTAGTTGTTGATACACTCTCCAACCCTACCAGGCCTTATAAACAGCTCAAACCACGAGTTTGTACTGTACAACACGGAGACAAGATACCGAATTGGTCCAAGCCATCCCGTGCAGCGCTGGGTGCTTTGAGATGTAGGACAAAAAGGTGGCAGGCGCGATCTCGAAACGTCGAAACATACCGGCGTTGGATTATCATTCCAATCCTCTACCCGCATGTGTAGTGACCCTGATGAATTACCTACTTACCCATCCAACCAAATCTGTCCGCAGCCCGTCCTCCTCGTTCCTGACATGTAACTCTGAGAATGGGGTCTGTAATTAGAAAAGAACCACGGAAAACATAGCTTCAGCAATCCATCATATTTCGAGCTATCACATCAGAGGAAACATACCAAATACAGTTCATCGGGATCCATAAACGCCGGATCTTCGAAGTCTATGTATCAAGTTCTCTGGCTCTGTTCTGTTAAAACTCTATTAAAGCGCTATGTGCTGATCGAACGATAGACCGCCGCGGCTCGTTCTTTGTACTCTTTTCAGCGCATCTCCGTTGATTGTATCTGTAACAGTATCGGGTCAGGAAGCTGAATCCAAGTGAATTCCAACTCAGACTCCATGACGGTCTTGCAGTGCCGCAGCATGTAATATAGTCACCGTCGCTCAAGGGTATGTTTCTAAGCTGAGCTATGTAATTAGATAGTTAGTTTACATCTTTCATTAACATTCTTTCTCGCACAAGACTTCTCACCTGCATGCTGAGAAATAGCGGAACAAAAGAGCATTCTATTTGTTGAGTCCATCATGGAGGTAAGTGAGAGGAAAGCGTCTTCGATTTTGACGCCCGAAAAATTCGTGCCGTTCGGGTGCCGATCCTGACTTGGGACTCGGATCAATTGGACACGTGGAAGATACACGTGGAAACACACCACTGCTTTGACTCAATTCTAAGCACTTGGCGCTGCTCTTCTTTGATCATGAGCGCTATAGGCCGCGCTTAAGCAGCGGCATGGAACATTACAAGAAAAGGGATTACTTCCACTTTTTCTGGTCGTTGAAATGAAGTATTGACTCTATTCGAGTCTACCACTAACTATCTAACTTCAATACAACCGAAGATACCACCGAACGGACACTAAAGTGTCGAGCTGTAGATACTACACACTGGTAAGTTTTTCGAAACAATCCTCCCGGATATTTATTTGATGATCGACACTGCCATAGGGTCTTCCTTCCGTCCCGTCGTCGAGAAACCTGGCTGTCCGTAGCTGTAGGAGAGTACAGTGTCTTAGCGTTAAAGATTCCCGATATCATGAAGTGGAGACTAGAACCATCCCCAGAAGTCGCTTTCTCTTTGTTCTATATATGTATGAAAGGCTTGGAGATTGTCTGTTCAGTAACCTAACTCAGGATCCTTTCGATAGAGCGACCAGACTGGTGGTACATACCGAGTAATTTCTCAGACGGAGGTTTCAATCTACCGAATGTAGTCCGAGTTCCAGGTTTAACTTGCTTATCAACTGTGATATGCGCTCTACCTTCACCAGACCCTTCACTGGTCACCGTTCATCTTACCTTCAAACCCACTCTTATACCATTCTCAATCCACCAATCACTATCGCCATCACATTCCTCCTAGCCTCTCGGCTCGGCTCGGACCCCAACCCCTCGCTCGCGGCTCATCCCAGTCCTTGTTTTCCCTTCCCTTTGTCTTGCTATCTTCGATTTTTCATTTCCTTCGGACGGAACTCTATTTCACAGACTAACTGTAAATAATCCCGTGTCCTATCAGCATCCGCATCAGTATAGTATCATACAATACACACATACGATTACAACATGGAATTTGTTTTTTTTTACCTCCGTGTCTTCTCAAATGCCCTACATACTTCTCAACTTCTCAACTTCGCTTCGTTTGTCCTTTACCGTGACAGAAGATACAAAGTCTCGTAAGTATGTCAATGTCCGATCGACGTTTCTTTCCATAAATATAAGAATTCTTCCATAAAGTCCGACTCCGTGAGCCGCTTGAGGTATACCACATTGCAATCTACTTGTATTCGTTGATCTTACCTTCTGTCCCCAATCACCCACCTTCGAGGCGCACAAGTTATTCAAGCATCTGACACTTGATCGCATCATTACCCCAGACTAACCGAGCTTTATCTCTCCTCCTTGGAGACTCAAAAATTGGCAAATAATAACAATAAATTTGAGATTCTCGATAATTGACAAAAGAGAAAGAGAAAGGAGGGGAGATCTGCGAGATAAGGTGAAGTGAGTGCGGCCTTGCGTTTTCAGTAAAATGCATACATGTCTATCGCTACGGCTAACAGCTTGGTGTTCACTGAACTCGGAACAAGTGGAAGTTTAGAAATCTAGAAGGGCGGAGCATGATATCCTCAAAGTTATGAATGGACAAACCTAGTGAGGAAGGTTGAATGAAAGAAGAGGAGAAGAGAAGGATGTGCACGGAGATTCAGTTATTGACCGTAGAATGAATAAGCCGAGCCTCCGGTAGTCGTTCTGCTGCAATGCCGAGTACTGGCAAACCATCGGCATTGCATCTGAGTTTAAAATTGGAGCAAAGTTCATAATAGGTGTATCGATATCGATAACATCATCACATTGAATGTACGCCATAATTCGTTCAAATTGACTCTATGATCAGCAATTCTTCGGGACGTTTTCTCTTCGGTCCCTTCTTTCAGGGATTTCCTTCTATTCTCGCTACGCTTGACAAATGAGATTTCGCTGAACAGGGTAAAGTTTAGTCGGAGCTCGAAAGAAGYATGGAGAAATAATCGATCGGTCTCGGTGATGGTTCAGATTGGTATTATCGGATCAAGATCCGCCCCTCGTATAAGAGTGGGGTTTCTGAGTTATCCTATCCTACACATCCTCCTCCTCCTCCTCCTCCTTTTCCTTATATCATGGTACGCTCTGCTATTCATTTTTTGTGATATTTAATAATAGCCTCTATAGGGTGTTACAATTGAACAGCTGAGCCCTGGGGATGGCATCACTTTCCCAAAGAAAGGTGGTAAGTACGACCAGTTTTTCTTTCAAACTAGTCCTCTCAATGTTCGCCTAGACACGGTCTCAATACACTACGTCGGTACACTTGTCGATGGCAAAAAGTTTGACTCTAGTCGGGATCGGTAAGTCATATCATTGAAGCCTTCTTGAGAATTCATTACGCTAACATCATTGAATTCGATGGCTTCTCGTGCATAAATAAAAATCACCATCTCACGCCCTTATCTTCTCTATACTGTTCGCAGTGGCGCACCTTTCAAAACTGAAATTGGTGTAGGCAAAGTGATCAAAGGATGGGACGAAGGTGCGTCCACAATTCTCTCCCCAGCAAGATACTGATTCCGTTATCGATGCCATCCACTCGCCTACCTCGTATCACTCTGCCGGTGGCTTATTAATCGATATCTCTTCGATCCCCCTCCCAATCGGATTTGAATTCGAACTCACGTATCACACAAAAAGGCGTCCCTCAGCTATCATTAGGTGAAAAGGCTATTCTCACGGCTACTCCCGATTATGTATGTCGTTCTTCCTTTGTCAGGGTTGTTGCTCTTTTCGTCCGTCCATGCTCATCGGCTTTACTTCTTCTACGCATACGTACTCTTATCGTCTACCAATCATATCAAGGCGTATGGAGCTCGAGGATTCCCCCCGGTGATACCACCCAACTCGACGCTCAAATTCGAAGTGGAACTTTTAAAGATCAACTGATCGCCATCCCTCCACGGTATCGGAATTGGAATTTCTCGTATCGTATCACATTTTCCGAGGTTTCTCTGATTGATTTCCTGCTTTTCTTTTCCCGTTTTGACTTGGTGATGATCGTTAACGTTTTTCTGAGATTTCGGTCTTGTTCGGTCCCTTTTTGGGTGAAACATTTGTCTTCGCTTTTTCCTGTACTATAGTGTCAGAATCGCCTCACTCTCCACTCTCCTTCCCCATCTTCTTCCGCTGTGTGATTTCGAATGGACTATTTTCTCTTTTTTCAAGTTCTCTGTGTTCCGTGTCTATGTTCGGTGATTGGTGTCTTGCTTTGCCTCGGCCTCAATCTGTTCTGTTTTTGTCTGGCTCGCTCTCAATCTCAATCCATAGCGTGTCTGTCTGTACGTTTTTATTTGTTTCTTTTTTTCCTCACTCCTCTCATCTGTGTGCAGGTATCCATCTGTCCCATCTCATCGCGTGTTTTCTCATCATCACCGTGGTTGTCAACGTCGGCCTGTCCAGTACAGTCAATCCCGATCCCTACGTCTCTTGTCCCTGTCGTCTTATAGGTCTCTGTGTTTTCTCTTTCTATCTCCATTTCTCATGACCCCTGTGCCATTTCGTCTTCCGAGTCTCTTGCACCTTTCTACATCCCATCCCACCCCATCCCATCGGTACATAACATACAAACATGACATACATAGCATATATTACCTCGTCCGTTTTTCTCCTCAATTTCAATCAAGACGGCTCTCAATTTTTTGATTTTTCGATTTGACTGCCTGCCGGTTGTACTTAACAGGAGGGCAAGGCCTTGAGAGTTCAACGTTAACGATTAGTAGAAGCCTCATGGTGTGTAGTCTTTAAGGTTCAGATTCCAAGGTACAAATTACGGTTGGAAGTGAATTCTATATTGCGTCGTTGACTGGCGACAATTAGATCGGTTAGTAAATATCGATAAGGATCCATATGAGGCATATTTGTACAAAGGTTCCCCATCCTGGGTCCATCACAATTCAGAAATCAGAAATGTCCTTGATGTAATTTGTAACTGTCCTTCGAACTGCGAACAAATGTTCGGTATTGAGATGGTATTTATACTATGAGAAATCCCACCTCATACACTGTACAGTGGGAGTCATAGACTGGAAGAAAAAGGGAGAGTAGAAAAGGGGAGTTGAAAAATTATGTAGGAAGCGGGAAAACAACAAAAAAACCCAATAACACACTCTCACTCCCTGGCTGGGAGTCGAACCCAGCTTTCGCGCGATAGCACAAACTGTGTCTTTTCTTGTGTCCTAAGTGACAGGCGCGTGTACTAACCGATATACTACCAGGGATTTTGTAGGAGCGGCTCCAGGTGTAAGAAATACTGAAGCTATTATTTTGTCAGGTAGATCAAGCCGGGTATCCCTGTAGACTGAGAGTTGACCAAATGGCTTAGTGATTTTGATCAAAGGCGAAGGGCCCCAGAGACTAGAGCTAGAGGGAGAAGATACGGTCGCGAGTCACGATGACGATGAGTATCAAAGCCGGTTATTACACTTCTGTAGCATTTGACCGTGGCGTCCACAATGTCAAGGATACTCAAGATGTCTCCGGGTCAAATCATCGGGTTCCTAACTTTCTCAGTGTAAAGTACTGAAGGAGATCGCGGGTGCATTAAGCTGTGCGATGCCATACCGTGGCAGGGTGGGCTCGAACCAGAGGCATAACATATGTAGAACAAAGTCCAAATACACTCTGTCATTCCCGGATGGGTGCAAAGAAACTGCGCCGCGGAGATCTTGTTGATCGTTACCATCGATATTGTCTCTCCTTCAGTAACAAGGGCTTCCGAGGACTTTCAACGGGACAGCGACCGTCAAAGAGAGAACAAGGAAGGGGAAAACCATTGGTACTACCAACGTATGGTAAAGTGATATCAGTGACACAGCAATTTCATACGATGGCAGGATCCAGAAAGGTAGGTGAGGTATTAAATGGCGAATTAAAGCCGAGGACAAAGCTAAAGCCATGCACCCAAAGATGAGGCTAGGGCCTATGATGATACGATCCAGTCCAGTCCAGTGCTTTCGTTTCCATCTCCAAGAAAATATCCTTACATATATCCGCATTCTTCGCCGCTTTCGTCATCGTCATCACACTCATAACCCACCCGAGGCTCAGAGCGTGAGGTTATACTCATACTCGCTACTCGTGCTCTGCGCCATCCAAAGAACGATTGCAGAAAGCATGAGACATATGTTTTGCGAGACGTTAGCGTAGCCGTAGTACTTGAACATCTCAGCGTAGTCGCTGAGGAGGTACTTGAGCACGAGGACCGTCTATGAATTTCAAAAAAGGGGGAACAAAAAGCCCGCGTCAGAAACGAACCAGGCTCATCGAGGGAGGAAAAGCCCACACACCACACTCCCCGCAAGACCACCTGCCATCAAAGCAAACCCGATGAACAAAAATAGTCTCGCCCGCCATACAGCTCTTGAGTCACCGAAGCCCTCTTCGCCCTTGATACGGTCTTTGTCAATCATGTTGACGACGAGGTAGCCTAGTAAAGAGCAAATCCCTGGTACCCAGTCGACGAAAGAGACATGTACTGGCGGTTCGTCTCCCCATGGTACGTGAGCGTGTTTAGATAAAATAGCTGCGTCGAGGAAGATCCAGTTGGCTATAGCAAACTATAGCAAAAAGCTTAGTATATGAAACTAGAGCTGAAAAAAGAGTCACGTACGAGAGCACCAGCAACATAGACCCCAATCGTCCTACGATGCCTTCCAAGATGAACATTAGGGAAAGGATTCAAACAAACCCTTCTAGGGTCGTAATCCGCTCTAGGCAAAGACATTTCGTGATGATGCCTCCCAAAAAGTTCTTCTCTTATCCTGTCAGCCCAAGATGGTGTCTGCTTTGTTGAATGAAACGAGTCGAAACTAGAATGTCGTTGTCGCTGCGTGCGCGCAACAGCCCTGGGAGTGAACGTTGCTGCGGTGTTGTCAACGGTGGCACCACTACCCTCGTGAGAACCACTTCCTATTTCCGGTCTCCCCCTTCCACCTCCCCCATCAGCGTCATTTTGCCGTTCGTCATCGTGCACCTCGACCTCAACTTGAACAGCTATTTTCACGGGCCCAGTAAAGCTTGGAGTATCAGAAGAGCTATCTCGCCTGAAGATGGACATGGGGATGACGATGGTGGAGGCGAAATGAACAAGAAAGGTCTTACTGTCAACGGGCGCGGGTTGATTCGTGTTGTGCGCTAATTGTGGCATTTTGAATTGAGAAGATGAATCATGGAAGCCGTTGTTTGACATCGATGTTCCAGAAAGGTCTCGTTTGCCGCTGCGTGGCTCTTCAACCTTAGCAGAGGAGAAGGAGGAGCAGTGAGGCGCAGCTCGTGTTGCATTGTCAATAGTATGTCTGGGACTTTTGCTTCATTTATGGCTATAGCTAATAGTAATGCTTCCTAGTTTATTTCCTTGTTAGAATTGTGGTTGCGAAATGATGCTCCACCCTCAATAACAAAACAAAATTCCTGCCCACCTCGTTGGGGCCCTCTAAATTTCAGAGCTTACTATAGCGCTTGTACCTTTTTTGGCGCAGTCAGTCTATCTAAAAACTACCTGATGCCTCATGTAAATCGCGGACCCCAAACGTCTGCCATGCCCTTCCAATGTGTGCGTATGTAAATCATAGCAGCACACAGAGTCAGTGTGCTGCTTCAACTTCCATTCCCTTATGCCCCTGACATTGCATACGCAAGTGGGTTTTCGAACTGCGTTCTATCAATTCTACCGGTGACAGGCACCATAAGATCCTCGTGTTCGTTCGTCTGACAGAAGAAATTTTATGACCTCGTAAGGTTCTTTTCTCCCCGAGGATCCTTCCCGTCAATAATCAGCAGGTACTTTGTCTTGGAAGCGCTTCAGCGAACTATATCTATTCCTACCCAAACTAGTGCGTTTCTTTCTGCCGTTTCTCTCTAATTGTCACCTTATACTTAGTATATAGATCTTGCTCGTTGATTATCATCATATGGCCCAGCCAGCCTGCAACCTTATTGCACGCCATGCATATTCTGCCGAACTCGCTGACTCAACGGGCGCCACTGCCGACTTGTTCCGTCTCTGCACGCACCACGACTCTTTTTGTTCGTTCCTCAGTCGATATTAAGACCTTATAATGCCTCGCCTATCACTGTCTGCTGCGTGCACAGAACAAGTTAGCGATTCTGCACTGGGTAAGTGCTATTTCTTTGAAACGAAGACCCTGAACACATCCTTGACCTTAGCTTCACAAAGAACCGTATTCTCTGAATAGTGATCACGACAGACAAAAGGGAAGATCGGCTACCCTACCGAAAGTGTATGCAAAGTACCACGTCCGCAAATTCTATACATGTCTTCCGACGCAGAATGCAACACCCCACTAGTACTGCGCTGACTCGGCATTTTTCATGCAAGGCTATCTATTTCCGAAAACCATCACGAGACTGTATATAAAGAGCGTCCTGCCGTTCTCCCTGCCCTTTACAAATGTCTGTATTTCTCACTGCCATCCTCACTGCCGCGTTTCTCGGGCTGTTTCTCGTGCTCCTGAACAGCAGGAAAAGCACGAGACATAACGGTGTACCTCCTGGTCCACCTGCTGATCCAATCATCGGACACATGCGTCGTATGCCATCCGAAAACCAAGGAGACATCTTTCATGAGTGGGCTAAAGTTTATGGTGTGTGTTTTTGCATTTAGTTTACAGCTTGGATGTACTGAAAGAATTTCGCCAGGCGATGTGATCCATTTACAGTTCCTAGGAAAACATATGATCGTCCTTGACAGTATGGAAGCAGCACACGAACTTCTCGATAAAAGAAGTGCGAACTACAGCTGTAGACCCAAGTTTGTCGTTTTTGAAATGTACGTCGTGAAATCTCCACGATGACAACCATGTCATGAATGATTCGTCATCCTCGACTCACTCATACTCATTCCCCCATTTATATTGCAATTCTACTTACTTAATATATAGGATGGGATTCACGCCGACCTTGACATTACTGCAATACGGACCACGTTTCCACAAACATCGAAAATGGCTCCAACAATACCTTGGTCGTCAGGAGAGCCTCGCATACCTACCCATACAAACGGAAGAAGCGCGTGTCCTTGTTAAAAACATGATTGATCGACCAGACAACCACGCACATCTGTTCCTACGGTAAGCTATTTCCCCTACGCTCCAGATCTCACCCTTTCATGGAACTCATTGAACTGTGACTACGCCACGCAGATTCGCCACCTCGATCATGGTCAGAATAGCTTTCGGTCATCGAGTTACCTCAGACGACGACAAGTTCATGACGATCGGGAAGAACATTGCTTACACAGTAAACCAAGGAGGTCCTCCAGGGAACACACCCGTTGATTTCTTTCCATGGCGTAAGTGGATACCTTATGTTTTCACGTTTTCGCCTCATGGCTCCATGGAGCGTCCCTGACAAATAGACTCTTAGTAAAATATTTTCCCTCTTGGTTCCCTGGTGCCTACTACGGCTCATGGGCTCGAGCGCGAAGGTGGTCAATTCGTGAGCTCCATGAGTACCCTTTTGAGCTGCTTCGCCGGAAGTTACGGGTGAGTTTCCTCTCGAATATCTTCATCCTTCTTCCTGTGTCTAACATACATAGACCTTGGACGGTACCGAAAAGTCAAGTGACGAAGTAGAGAACTGTTTTTTGTCACAACTTCTCGACACAGTCAACGACGTCGCGAATGTCGACCAAGATCATTTGGATGACATCAAAGGTGCCGCAGCTGTCATGTACGGTGCTGGGGTTGATACGGTACGGAAACAAAACATCTTACGTGATGTGTATCATACATTAACTTAAACCATGAACACGTTTAGGCCGATGCGATAATGCTAGTGTTTCTCTTAGCCATGGTTCTACACCCCGAATGTCAACGAAAGGCCCAAGAAGAAATTGATCGTGTTGTTGGCAATGATAGGTTCCCAGAATATTCTGATCGTTCGGCTCTCCCATATGTCGAATGTATTCTTCAGGAAACTCTTCGGTAGGTAATCATGTATCTTCCACATCCATTCAAAGTCTAGATTTGGTTGTCACTCACTGTCATCAGGTGGCATACAGTGGTGCCTCTAGGTCCGAGTTCTCAGTTTACGTGATACCCATATTCTGAAATTGCACAAATCCTCTTCAGGCGTACCCCATCGCTCGATAGAAGATGACGTCTATAAAGGAATGTTCATTCCCAAGGGTTCAATCATCTTTGCCAACACAAGGCAAGTGAATGACAGATCTACGGGTTGATACCCACTTGACATATTCTTCCTCCATCCCCATTCCCTTTCTCCTTCTCTTACAATAGGGGAATGTCCCAAGATGCAAAGATTTACGCCGAACCTTCAAAGTTCAACCCCTCCCGCTTTCTACCCAAACCAGAAGGAAACGGTGAGCCACACTTTGTTGGGATCTATGGTTTTGGAAGACGGTGCGTATGTTTAGACATCCATACATTTTCATGCCTTAGTAATTCATGCTCCTATGGCATTCTATCACTTTCATCCTCTTGTCCTCTGTCAATTGCCAATGTAGGATATGTCCTGGACGGCATCTGGGAGATGCAACCCTATGGCTCGGCATCGCCTCCATCTTGTCAGTCTTGGACATTCAGCCAAAGAAGGATAAGTTTGGAGGAGAGATAATCCCTCAAATTAAGCTTACTGTGGGCATTGTGAAGTAAGCCATTGGTTCAATCCTGACACAGTGATCTAAGAACCCATTCAAATTAGCTCACCAGCTCCGTTTGAATGTGATATTCGCCCTCGCTCAGAGAAAGCGAGGAAGCTGGGTTTGAACACTTCGAACTAGACGTACCGCTCCACACTGTCACGGTGCACTGTATGTAGCTCTTACCCTTCACGCACTCCATCCTTTCAGTCAATAATCCTTGCTTATTGTCGTTGATCACGACGCAAAATACACCTACTATGCTTACTATTCATTCGATTTTTATATTACCATTCGATAGACACTTACAGCTACATTTCATTTGTATGTAGGCTATTGTTTCCTGCCAACCTTTGAACTGTGAGCCTTACAATACAGTACTAGAGTCCTAGTAGCCTTTCAAAGTTCATGCTAACTAACACCTCGCGTGACGTCATAAAACACCATCGTGTGTCACCTGACCTCGGGCTTTAGGGCAGGGCAGGGGCCATCCCGTGTTTATTCCTATGCTCCGACACTGAAATTCCGACTATGCACACATGTACTAACGGTTTTCCATTATCCATTTTAATTTGAAGGCAAAACTATACCGCTGAAACTGAAATATATCTACACGGGTCGCCAGCCCTTTGAATTGATGTGGTGCTAGTGAGCAATCCGCCGTAATAGAAGAGTGCTGCTGTCATAGCGAGCCCTCGGACTTCTTCCAAACCAGCGGATGACCTCCGTTCTTAGCATATGGATGTTCTGACGCTCCGCTTAATTAATGAATCGCCGCACGCAGTCACTGGTGGTAGACAATGGCTCGGACTCCGGCGGACGATAGTTGAGTCGACCAGAAATTTTGTTTCAGCACTCCAATTCGCAATTATTTCGGGATAAATATATGAAACGCTGTATTGTGCGGCCAACTTTTTTGATTGAAGCGTCGAAACTTGCCGTGCTGGTGGGCAAACTCTGAAGCTGGAGCGGAATGCAGTAGGGCACTTTACGCCTTCCTACAACGACAACGGTTGGAGTAACTGGAATTATTTCTATTAACATGCGCCAAGTGTACAATCGTGTGCTATTGACATACCAAAACGTTACGTTTGTTCTTAGAATTTCTGCAATTCGATGCGCATGCCGTATTCATAGCACTTGTCGTTGTTTCTTGTCTTTATGACAGATACCCGGATGCAATGGATAGAATGGACTGGCGGTATTTCATTTTACTCCACCGCGGGTTCCGCCCGCGTCGATGTAACATCAGACCTTCTTGAGAAGGGTCCACACATTCCGCTCTCCGTCCATAACTCGGCTTTCCTCAGGCAGTTGAGTTCTGTTCCGTATTTCTGAAGTGAATTCTATTTCTCTCAGTACGGAATGTACCAAACGGAGGACTAAGTATTATAGCCTGGTCATAATATTTGGTGAACAACAAAGCTCAATGTACTTACTGTTAAACTCTTTGGAAAACCGCCTTCATCCTTACCTGTAACAGTGACGTGGATGAGATCCTTCTTTCCTCTAAATTGTTCCAGGTAGGTAAAACTGGATGATCATCCAAATCGTTAACTTCGAATCGGATCCTATACATCACTGGGACGGAACGGGGTAGTCAAGCAACCTTGGGGGAACCGAATGATATCATTGAACGGCGACCAAGCGCCGTCTTTAATGTCACGATAGATGATGTAGACATATGTCGTGTGCCTTGATTCCCGAAATGACGAGCATATGGATCTGCATGAAAGAAGCATTCAAAAGCGTCATAGACTCGGGAAAAGGAATTATCAACGACGGAGATGAAGTCCCGCAAGATGTGTGCCCGCCCGTCGTCAAGCACAGGCTCATGTAATTCAAAAGACGTCTGAAGCTGCTTTGAGGAGTTACGTTCCGGTAGCATGAATGATGAGCGAGCGAGCGATCGCTGCCGCGGCGGGGTACTTCTATGTGTAGGTATGTTTTTTCTCTAATGGTTCTGATTCTATAACTTCGGAGGCCTAGACGAGTTCCGGCTCTGGACATGCTGCTGAACATTTGAATAACCGTCAGTTAACTAGGTAAACTGGAGATCTCTTTCGTACCTGGTTCTGTTGTAGCAGTCATGGACTCTTAGAAGAAACCCGAGCCCTTTCCGTTCTTGCTATGCTCGTCTCTGTTTGAGACTCACAATTAGGTAAGAATGAGGATAGTTAAGCTCAGAGGTAAACTTGAGCTTGAAGCATCCGACGAAGTGATGGGTATGAGTCAAAGACGATTTCAAGCGGAGTTTGTAAAGGCACGTTTGCCACATTGGGATGATTTGTACACACAGGGCGGCGAAATCCCGCCAGGGGTACCAAAGTCCGCGTCAAACTCATCCTGCCATGTTCTCATCCATTAGAACTTCGTTTCAGCTATTCTTTTGCCCCAAAGAGCCCAAAACATGAACATATTTACTGAAATTGCAGTGTTGAATTCTCAATTAATCCCCATACACTAAAATTACATGGTGAATCCAAGCCAGATACTCGAGGTCGAAGTCGTTGATACAGGAGATCAATCATGACGAAGGGATAGTCATTATTGCTCATTTTCAGCCGAAGATGGAGGTATGTGGTAAGAGTTTACGAACTTCCAGGATTAGCATCGTCCAACCCCCGTGTCGTGTGCGGCTCCGTTTTCAGTACACTTTGCAGTTAAAATCTCGCATAGTCCTTCATTCGGCATTTCCGGGAGGTGCGCGCGCCAGGTACTTTACGATTAGGTGCTTCTCAGAACTCTATGAAGCGATCAAACGGGTCAAAACTACAAGGAGGATGCGGACCCGCCATAGTTTTGTTGTAATTCTGTTGCAACAGCGTGGTTATTAACCGCATAGGGCTACGTTGGCCGTGTGTTTGCTTATGGGGACCTCGACGTGCAAAGACCAACATCTGATGCTGTGAAGTTCTCTCAGGGCCTATCCTATCTCTCTTTCACCCGCTTGTTAACTTTTGGGGAGATATGTTGCCGTAGGCTTCGCTATACGACTAGGACGGCGTATCAAGTCCTTCACTTGGTATATATACGCCAACTAGATGATCAGTAGCTCAATATCAGCTACTTCTAACAATGTCAGGATCATCAGGGCGGTCACCCAAAGGCACTGCGTGTATCAATTGCAGGTAAAGCCTCTCCGTAGTCCTAATATATATTACCGAGTCATGACTGACACTTTCATAGGCAGCGCAAAGTCGTGAGTCATGGACCACTGAAGCATAAAGCTTCGACTGAGACCGTCTTTGATCTCACCTCTCTAGCGTTGCGACGGAAATCGTCCTGTATGCGGCAGTTGCAGCTCAACTCTCCCTAGCGCGTGCAGATACTCAGACGGAGGCCCGTCCCTAGATCAAGTCCTCAAAGAAGAAATAGCCATTCTCGAAGCTCGCCTTCAGCAACTGGAGAATCCGAGTGACACCTCACAAACCATGGCTTTGCGTAACCCTTACAGCCAGACTTCCTCAAGTTCCCAACACGTACCTCTACAGGTTCGGTGGCATCTCCCAGTAGCTTAACAAAGTGCTGATTCTCATGAGATAGATCTCTGTGAATATGGCGAAAACACTGTAAGCTACTTGTGTGTAGCCTGCGCTCAGTCTCTGACCCTAAGCGCTTTTCCAGCTTCCGCTCGTTCACGCCATACGCTGGCGAGTTTGGATTCTTCCTCGACTTCCAGCGCTTCTCAAGCAGCATGGCATCCGGGACACATCGGCCAGCTCCCTCGGTCATAAGTACTTACAACCTCTTCGGCTCTTACCTCTCTCCGGTCAACGAAATATCTACGCTCCAACCGAGCTTTCTCAATCAAGCGATCTACGACGTAACGCACGGCCTTCAAGGAAACCATCCCGAACGCGTACTTCATTGCGTGCAAGCTGAAGTTCTTCTCGCTCAGTATCTTTTCATCAATGGAAGAATCATGGAAGGTAAATACCGCATAAGCACCGCGGTCTCCATCGTCTTGGGCGCGGGTTTCCACAAGATTCGCGCTATGGAGTCATTTTCTGGTCAGTCCGGCACGAGTTCGGTGCCGCCTGCGCGTGATGCTGTGGATGAAGGAGAAAGAATCAATGCTTTATGGACGGTGTTGATTCTCAACCATTGCTGGACCGCAGCGGATGGGTCTCCATCGAACATTGTGTACGATGTTCCCGCGTCTCGTATCGATACACCCTGGCCGTTGGATGCAGGGGCTTATGCTCAAGTTTGTTTTCGCCTTGCTCTAGTTGTTTTGCTGTGTCTAACATTCCTGACTTCCAGACACCCTTACCTGATAACCTTAGGGGCAGCCATACGATTCAAAACTTTTTGGCAAATATGCCCGACAACGGGCGATCTTTGATCGCTTTACACGCCAAAGCCGCTATCCTCTTTGAACAGGCCTCTCTGCTGTTCCGCCAATATCGTCCAAGTATGCTCTGTTTCTCCGCTCATATCTTTCCTCTCACTTAGGACTTCCGGTAGACATGGGCCTTCAAGAAGCTACACGCTTCCAGCAATCCTTCACATCGCTCAACACCTTAATCAATCGAATGGCTGGCGAGCTTCCTCCGATCCCTGGCCCAAGCCAGTCTCGCAGTACAGCCCGCAGACTTCTCGTTATTCATACTTTATGCAGAGTCTCCACCATCCAGCTCCACTACACATTCGCCAATACTGATCCCGCGTCTCACGGACAAATTCTTTCCGCCGCGGACAGCGTCGTGGGGCTCCTCCGCAATACGAATCTCACGGAGTTCCCGTTCATCGACCCGATTATGGGGGTGAGTGCCGTCGTTGATTTCATCATCTTCATTTTCATTATCGTTATCGTGATCCGTTTGGCTTACGAGCTATTTTTGGTGGTCTGGTGACACCCTCATAGACGCTTTGGATTGCTACGGCAAAGGTCTTCACGGACGAGATCACGGCTATGAGATCGAGTGCTAGCTCGCACATGCCGCGAAGGATGTCCCCTAAAGACCTAGTCACCGCTGTTGAGGTTATTTTATCTGCCATGAGCGTATTCGCTCCGCGATCCTCACTAATGGGTGAGTTTATCGATTAAGTGATACACTCCCGCAAGAGATTAATTTGACACTGCCAAAGATGCACAACTTGGACAGGTCCGCCAGGTCTTCACAGCTGCGATGAGTTAAGAACCTCATACTGCACATGCTGTCTTGGAAAAGAAGGATCGGACTAATCGGTCTATTGAGTTTACTTATTTATAACTATGTTCTCCTTTTTATTGACTCGCTTTATGTATTCATGGATATGCACTCCCTTTGCCTCCGTCTCGTTTTCCTTGTCCTATTGTGACTTGCTGTCGTGTTTTCTTTTATTATATTGCATGTTCGAAGTATCTCTAGACTAGTATTCCAAAGACGTTGTGTGTCCTAAAGCTTCCAACCGAGATTGAGAAGGAAAATGAAAACGAAGGTCAGAGGTTTCAAACGAGAGTACACATAAATCAAATAATAACAATAGCTCGAATTGCTCGAGTACACTATACAACTAGGGCTGACAACGTATGACACATAATCAACAACAGGGCTAGCGCGCTCACATTAGGAACCGACCACCGAATACTAGCCCCATCAACAAGCGGAACAGCAGCCCCGATGGTCTGATTTAGGCAATCTTCCAAAGTGGTGTCGATGTTTGACGGAAGTGGTGTAGCCGGCGCATTGCTGTCGTTTCCTAATGCCGCAGTGTTGTTATAGCCGTCCAGGGTCAGAGCGACGCTACTCGCTCTGTAATATTGGATGGTCGATTCAGGTTGTGGAGAATTAGGGTCGGTATCGTTGTACGGTATTGGAGAAGTAGACGTAGTGGACGAGTTCAGGAAGGAGGAACAGTTCGATATGATGTCTGTAATGAGCTCGACCACTGTAGAGTTATCAGAGATGACATGAAATGTCGTGTTTGAAGAGTTTGACGTAAATGTTGAAGTCATTATGGGACCACCTGGTCGACTTGTATTGTCTGGGCGGCCATACTAAAGAAGCAAGTTTGAGAAGAATTCAAGGACACGATGCAAGAACGTTTTTTACCTCGGTATCATGTAAGTAGGCGGCGCTTCCTGCCCCAGCAATACCTCCCCAAGCAATAGGCCAAAAAAAGAACGGAAAGCCACGGCCAGCTACACCACGCCCAGAGATCCCAGGATACCCACTCCCGTATGTACTAGGAAAGTTACCAACATAAATCAAGCTAATTTTTTCTGAAGACTAACAAAAGACTCGCCTTGTTCCAAACACTTGACTTCTTGTGCCACCGCCTTCGCTACGCCCAGCGAAGAGCTGACCCGAAGGAATCGTTATAGACTTTCCCCCACCGTTTCCAAAAGCGGTAGCTTGTCGTGAAGTACCCCCAGCAGAAATTGACGACGACCTTCCAGCACTCACACTAGACCCACTGCTGCCACCAGAGCTACCCTTTCCTGAGCCTGAACTTCCGCCACCCTTTCCACCTCCGCCGCCACCCCGCCGACGGTAAAGTTTTCGACCTGCTTTTCCTGAATTTGAGGATCGCGTTGTTAGGAACGGAAAATACATCGTAATGACCAGAGCAAAGGGTATACACGGACCCGTCCAAACTTTCGTGGTGGTAGTAGAAGCACAAAACTCAAGACCACATTTTTGTTGAGAAGACGGGTAACACAGCTTATCAAGGCATGTGGTTCAAAGCTGTAAAACTGCCGCCGCCGGCAACCGGGGTGGGCGTGCCGGAAAGGCAATAGTAAACAAAGCTAAACTTTGAGTTCACACCTTGCCACGTTGCTTCTCATCCATGCTTTGACCGTCGTCATCAACGGCGCAGAATTCAAAAACACTGCAAGCAGTGACGACTATGAATCTCTCGTTTTTGACTGCTTAATCGAGTTATCATAGCTCATTCTTCTTTATGTTTCTCCATGATTTCGTCGTGACATCGGACGTCGTCTGTCAGGTATCAAATGTCGTCTTCGGGCATGAGCATCGCGCCCGATGCTCCCCGGATGCTAAAACATGTCCTCCAGCCGGCACTCCCCAATGAAAGATGTATTTTCAATCCATGAAACCCTCTACTTCCGTCGGCGAAGACGGGCATGTCATCAAATAGGTTCAAACCTGCCTGCTAATCAATTTTGCCCTGCTCCCCGAAACCATATTCTCGCACTGCATCTAAGAGTCCTTTCTATTCCTTGCACACAAAAGATGACATTCAGGTGCATTCGGGCTCCCTCTGGAATACCGTTCAATCCGGGTATTGGTCTGGAGAATCCGGACTTTCCTTCCAACAATCCACTGCAAGTTTCACGCAGCTTTCTATATAAACGATACAACAGCAGGTATCCTCTCTCATCCGCTTAGATATCTCTACAGTGATTTAACCTTGTAATGGACTCAAAACCTGCAGGCTCTACGGGAAAAGGCCCTGGACGAAGTCCGCGTGTGCCGAGAAACGCTGCATGCACAAATTGCAGGTAAGCTTTTTGTTCTCAGCATACAATGAGCGGCATGTGTACTGATGATATGCTGCCCAGACGTCGCAAGATGGTAGGCATAGTCAAACTCCTTCTCTGCTTCGTTGAGCCCTTACCTTTCCATTTCATATTATCAAGAAATGTGACGGTCGGAGACCCATGTGCGGGCCATGTAGCAGCTCCTCCGGCGCACTCGCTGATTGCGAATTCGGGGATAGAGGCGGAACTCGGGCAGATGCGCTAGAAGAACAGATCTCTATACTGGAGAATAGACTCAGGGAATTGGAAAATCCGGGTGATCCTCATTCTTCGATGGCCCTGTATAATCCATATTCAACTGCACGGACACGGCCTTCCACGCCTGCGCTGGAGAGGTCGATTCAAGGTAATAACTCATCCTTAAGGATCTGCAAACTGATGCTAACGAATACTTAGTCGCTAATAGTCATGGAAATGGTCTCGAGGTAGGCAATGCTTGTTCATTCTTGGTAAGCTCATTCGTTCAAGGTTTACATTAGAATATCCCGTCTACTCTTCGCCGCATTCTGTTAGTGTAATCATCAGTCATACACCCTGGTCGATTGTTTTGCTGATGTGACTTCACTTTTAGATTGGATGCGTTTCTTCCACACGCAGCTGAACTGGGTTTCTTCTTGGACCCGGCTCAATTTGCAGCAACCGCACTATCCAGCTCCAACCCTAGCATACGCGCGCTTCTCAGCACCGTCTTCCTTCTTGGTGCACATCTTAGCGATAACAGAGAAATACAATTCAACGAACCAACTTACCTCGCCTATGCCGTTCAAGCAGTATCTCAAGGTCTCTCTGAGAACCATCCACAAAGAGTGATCCATACGATCCAGGCCTACATCCTTCTCTCGCAGTACTTTTTCTTGAACTCTCGCTCGCTCGAGGGAAATTACAACCTCAGCACGGCTATAGCGCTAGTTCTGAGTGCTGGATTACATAAAATTCGATCCCTAGATAATTCAGTTACCTCTCCTTACAGTTCAGGCACGGCTTCTGGATTACTGCAGAGACAGAGATTAACGATGCTGCCCCCGCCTCGAGACGTGAAGGAGGAAGGTCAAAGAATTAACGCAATGTGGACAGTGTTGGCGATTAATAGCTGCTGGACAACGGCCGAAAACTCACCTTCGTACATTCCGTGCGGGGTGCCAGAAGGTCGAATTGATACACCCTGGCCAATGGATATTGGAAGTTACTCCACGGTAAGCTCCTTCCTAAAGACTTACTATGAATATACTCTAACCAAGTGTCAGGCTTTGTTTCCCGATGAACTTCGTTCTAGTTTTACAGTGCAAAACTTCCTGGCAAACACCCCTGATCAAGGCTATTCGGTTTTGGCTTTGTATGCCAAAGCCTCGATCCTATTTGAGCAATGCACTGCAACACAGCAACGCTACTCCACCAGTATGTCTATCGATTACCGAGACAGATCCTCCAGAGACTGAGCCTTATCCCCTTCTACAGATATGTCTTTGGAAATATCCCAGAGCTTTTCGTCATCATTCGAGTCTCTCGACGTCCTAGTCGCAAGGTTCGTCTCTGAACTCGCGCCTGTAGAGTCCGCCTCGTCTTTACCGGTCGCAAAACGACTTCTGGTCATTCACACACTCGCGAGAGTCGCCATGATCCAGCTGCACTATAAGTTCTTCGATCAACATGTGCGCTCTCATACGCGAATTCTTACATCTGCGAACGAAGCGGTCAGGTTGATGAAGAGTATACCCTGGCACAATGTAACTGTTATTGATCCTATCATGGCAGTAGGTTTCTGTGTTTCTACATTTATATCATTTTCATTAACAGCATTTTAGATTCTTTGGGTAACGATTGGACAAGTTCTTATTCACGAAATCATTACTATTCGTTCATCCAGAAACGCATACTCTCCTTCGATGAACGGTCGAGAAATAGCTACTAATGTGGAGAGCGTAATTCAGACAATGTCAGGACTTGCTCAGCGATCTCCTTTGATGGGTAAGTCTTCTGGGATATACTTTATTCAGTTGGAACTGATGGTTGGATCTTCTTGTACGTGAAGAGGCTCAATTGGGGATCTTGCGAGAACATTATGCAGCAGCTATGTCGCGGTGATAGCAATTGCTTAAAGGACTCAGTGCTGACACTTCTGCAAATTTTTCTTCACATCCTTTTTTCTTATCCTTCCATAGACAAGCAATAGAATAGTGTACGATGTCATGTAATTTCAATAGAGATTTATTTATCTGACGAACCATCTAAGGAGTTTAAAATCTATCAAATTCAACCTGAAGTATACGATCCTGGATCCCAGGAACTTTTTACTGAATTTCGTGGGATAACCGACCACTCCTTTAAGGATACACGGCTGGAGGGTAGTCCGTGTAACCTTTAATTTGAGCTTCAAGCTCAGTATTCCCATCTCGGGGCCCATAAAGCGTCAACATGTCGAGGACACCGTCTAGGGGCTTACCATACTGGATCCGTTTCGCCAAATCAGGATGTGCAATCCACAGAAATCCGAAGAATACGCCTGCGACTTTCCCTTCTGAACGTTTCAATTATCAGCATGCTTTTCCGTCATGTTTCCTGCATGATCGTGATGTACTTACCTGAGATGTACTTGGCAGCTTCTTCAGGAGTGAACTGTGCATTCGCAAAGACAAGGGAGTTCTTAATAAGAGGAGCGTACGAAGTGATAACATCGTGTTTTGTCGAACGTAACTTGCCTGAAAACTCGTTAACGACAGGAACTTTGGGGAATATTACTTTGACTATCTGACATACCGTCGATTGTAATATCAAGGAAGTCCGTATAGCGCTGTATAGCGATGTACGCCAATCCAAATTTGTCAGCTTCGGTGACGAAGTAGCTGAATGTTTGGAGCGTGTCCTCCAGTGTCATCCTAGATTCAAATTAGTATACATGCCAGTCGTTTCTTTATTGAATTTCAGACACACCCTATGTCGTTGTACCCCCCAGCAGGGCTTATCTTGAGTCCCACTCTATCCGCTCCAAAAACATCGATCAAGACTTTGAGCGCCTCTAATCCAAAGCGGCACCGATTTTCGACACTCCCGCCCCATTTGTCAGTCCTGAAGTTTGAGGTATTGTCCAAGAACTCATGAACCAGGTATCCATTTGCTCCGTGGACTACATAATTATTGAAGCAAACTATTAATGCCAAGAAGCAAAGGATGTAGAACAAGATACGTACGTTCAACGCCGTCGAATCCTGCTTCCTTTGCGTTGATAGCAGCCTGCTTAAACAAGGCGACTAACTTCATTGGATCGTCGATTTCGGTTGGCTGAGAAAGATTGTCAGCATCAATTAAATATAGATGAGATGCAGCCTACAGTAACGTATCCAGGTTGTCCAGGGAGAAATCTAAACTTGCCTCCTCGAGCGGAGACGGCAGAGGGAGCATAGACCGGCTACACAATCATATGTGAATGGAATGCGCGAATGAAGAAAGAAGTTTAGGGCATACTTGGCCAGAAGCGATTTGCTCTGAAGCGTCCGGATGAGATATACGGCCCACTATAAGGAGCACTCGTGTCAGCGAAAGATAAAGGTGTATGATAGACAAATCAATATTCACAATGCCAGAGCTAAAGAGATACCGGTCGCTGATTTCAGCTTTGTAATCGACTACGAAATTGAATAGGAACAGACCTGGGCGTATATATAACTACCCTCTGCATGTACTGCATCAGTGACTTTCTTCCACGCAGCAACCTGTTCCCCCGACCAAATTCCTGGTGCATGTTGCCATTCCGTGCTAGATTAACAATAAACCATCACATGGATAATAATTGAACTCCACCCGTGAACACTTACCCCTGCTGAACAATAAGAACACCCTCTGAGATGATTAGCCCCGCACTTTCAGCACGCTGTCTGTAGTACTCGACCACAAGGTCATTGGGGACATTGGTTGGAACGCAACGGTTGCGGGTCAATGCAGACATGCACACTCTGTTACGCAGAGTGATGGGTCCGAGCCTGAGGGGCTCAAATAGAGAGGCTGTTGAAGACATGAAGTGTTGGGATTGGAGATGATAGCGGTAACGGGCCATAACCTGCTTGGTTAGCGTGTTTTTATACTCAGATACGTCAATTTGTTGGGGTAGTTTGAGGAGCTAGTTATCTCGTGGAGAATAAGGTCTGAGTAACAGAATACCGAACACTTACTTCACCACAACTACATATCGAGTGATTTCGCTCTCTTGCTTATGCGCGACAGAGCGAGATGAGACCGAAGAGTACCCGTTATGTCATATGGAATTGTAAATCAATGAAAGTAAAACCAATAAAACATCGGTTCTGCGGTTATCCAAACACAGGCAAGCGATTCAGGAAGATTATTGTCAGTGATTGAATGGGATTTTGGGGCAAAACCTCATACATATAACAACTTGCGTCCAAAGGACGAGTATGAAGTTGGGGCAGCAAGCTGTACGTTAACCCCCATGTAATCAACTTCATTCAAACCGGAGATTTGCAATGTGTGATCCTTCCATGACAATGACCTTGGCACTTGAGGCTGGCTTCGCACAATGGACTTCACTTAAGTCTGTGAGAGACACAGAGATTTAACCAGTGTGATCATTGATAAGCAGTTCAAGGTAGAAAATAATGCTCACATCAATGATCAAGCGAACCTTCAATTTCGAAGTTTTCCTTTCAGGCCTGTCATCGGACACGAGGTGCGAAGACGGTATCAGCTAATCCTGATAAGAGCCGATGATTGAAGACTGATATTGGACGCTCGCCGTCAAAGCAAAGCCCGCAGTTTAGAGGAGGACAAAGAGTTCTTTCTACATAAGCCACAGCCGGTCGACAGCCGGCCTCGTGCCGCGGAAGATACGATAAGATAAGATAAATGATAAACAGGCATTTAAGTACATACGCGTGCCAAATTTGGTATGCCGCACCTTGAGCGTAACCTTTAGCTCGACTGTCGAAAATTTGACTCTCAAACTCATGTTCGAAGCTCCCGCCAGTGGCTGTTCTTGTATGGAGTAAGTAGTGCTTTTAGGCAAGCTGAAACCGTCCCTCACATTGGACCATCTTGAAGCCTAACACGGGCCATCCGGGCACGCCACACCGTTGAGGCAGGCGAAGTTCAGATTCAACGGGCCCAGAGACAAATGAAATTAGTGATAAAAATGCTCAGTACAGCACGGACGTTGGAGCTCGAATTATAAGTACAAGAACGCCTAACTTTTAGCAACTTCCGGTGCAGACCGCCATCACAAATCAAGCGGAACGCTCAGATTGACTCTCGGATCGCTCGGGATTGAGTGTACAGGATCTGAGGATGCCATTCAGAGACTTTACTTAGTCAAGCAGGAAGACAAGAATCATGGCATTACAACGAACATCCAAATAAATAACATGAGGGCGCATAGCCCAGAGCGGCGCGAGACTGAGAGTACGTGGCCATTACTCGTAGGCTGAGTACCTGATGCAGTGGCCGAGCCAGAGACGGACGATAGAGAAAGTGTTTGTGAGGAAATACTGATATTGTCCTCAGCGCAAGTCTCCGTGTAGCCTAGATGAAAGAAGAATAAATTAAAACGATCATAAAAGGTCGGAAGAAAATGTTACTCGCCGTCAAGAGTTACCTGTCCCGCAAAGGTATTGACCTGGGTCGGATTGATGCTAACCATACAGTCGATACATGTGGCGAAGGATTGAACATTGCTGTCAGTGCAAAGACAGCTGAGGGAGGATCCACAAGTCTGTCATGCATTTAGAATAAGCCAGGTAACGAGGGTTGGTATACATACGTTCTGCATATTCAAAGCTGGTGTACATTGTCCAGTACACGCAGGATCAATTATGGATGCATTGAGGGTAAACGGTCCACTATTCGAATCTTGGAGAGCTCTTGGTAAAATCATCCGCACTATATAATGAGGGAAAGGTGGTACTTTTGTATGTCGCAGCGAGCAACAAATACTCACTGGTCTTGGCGGCAATGCCTGGCAGAAATAGCACAGATCTTTATCTCGAAGCGTGCTGAAGGGTAGAAGGAAAAAGGTTTCGCTGTTTGTCTTGCTACGCAGAGTCGGAAGTCGTACCAAAACTACGAATCAAAAAGGTCGGGCAATGAAAGGTGCCCAGCCCAAGCTGGTGCTGAACCCGTCACAAGCGGGAGTGGATGGAACGAATAGGGACATCTGATGACGCTCTGGTCGATAATATACTCGCTTTGAGGAGTAAGCGCCCATGTCATCACAGCCGTCATGGGATATCGAGAATCAACTAAACCAACAGTTTTTGCCATCACGAAGGCGATGGTGGGACTGGTTTCAATAGATATGCTTGTAGTCATGGGAATAAAATGCGCTTCAACAACACAGCGTACCCACAGTGTGAAGATACTGGGCACCTCTTTGCAGCACAAGGGCATTGCGCTTGAAAGTGAACGAGAGACCGACACTGGAAAACATTGGCCCCGCATATGGAGTAAGAATCAGATTGCAGGAAGAAGGATAGGAATGTTTACCAAGGACATGCAGAGCTCAATCTTGGCCTTGGCCTACGTATACAAGAGTACACATATACTTAGCCTAATATGTACCGGATAATTCTATCAGTGAAGGGAACTTCATCACGATCACGAATTGTTGCAGATACTTTTCTTTCGCCGTGTCTTTGCGGTAACGGATATTTGCGTAGATACAATGATGGCCACTGGTAGATCTCATGAGTACATTCAAATACATTCCTTCTCTCTATGCCGAGATTTGCTGTTCAAGCAAAGCTTGGATGCGTTTGGCCTCCCGCTCTCCGCTCAATATAGCACCAGGGACACTACCGCGACTAAGAGCAGTAATTTCAGACCTATAAAGCCATCTATAGAATGCTGCGGATGAAACACTTACTGGTCAATCTCAGTTGCCTCCCCAGCGAAACCCAATAGTCCATCCCAAATAGGCCTGGCTATCTCAGCAAAATCAAGTGGCGTTCTTCCCTGTCCAACCTTTACGGGACTGCTCGTAGCTCCGTAGGCCAGAGCATCGTTCTTCCATGTGGACGATAGTACCCTCGTCGCTTTCGGAACAGATCTCGTTGGCGCAATCGCTTTTGTGAGGACTTCATGTAGTTCGTCTACACCAATACCTGCTAGTCCATGCGGAATAAGAACGTGCAAGCACGGCGGGGTCGCAGAAATCGGAATAACGAGTATAGTGCCAGATTCCAAGAGCACCGTGAAAGGACCTGCCTCGTGATCCCACCATAATTCGTCATATAGTAAACCCATCTTCTCCAATACTCCCACCGCTGTCCTCGAGATTGCAGATTGTTTTCGTGGAGGCAGTGGAGGTGTAAAAAAGTCGCCCGGAAGCGTCTTAAGAGTCCCGAGAGGAATCGTTACGAGAGCTGCTCGAGCCGAGAATGTTCTACCATCAGCGGTGTCCACTTGGACGCCATCCGAAATCCGAGCTATCTTGACAACCTGCGCGCTCATGGTGAATGTCGCCTTCCCCGTCTGTTCCGAGGCAGCCATGAAAGATGAAGCAAATCTACCATATCCACCGATAACAACGCCATCAGTCCCAGCGAAAGCGACACCAGAAGCCCAGCCTGACCAAGCAGCTGCAGTGTCTTCTAGCGGAATTCCCCAACCGATCTCGAGGGTACGTGCGAGGGCGGTTGCCTTTTGCTTGTCGGAGTCAGAGAGACCGTTGTATAATGGGGAAGAAGGTGCAAGGATGATATCAGCGACACTTGACGAGTCCTGAGATGATCTGGACACGACATCTCCCATCCGGGCAATGGCAGAAGAGAAATTAGCACGAAGTTTCGTGGTAGTCTCTTCTCCTAGTGGCCCATCCTTCGTAGCAAGGGTTCCCGGGGAACTCGGTAGCAACTTGGTTTCCTATCAGCAATGTGATAATGGATTAGCTCTTCCAAGTTTAGATAGTAGCAAGCCGAGGACTCACTAGTCCTAGTGCTTTCGCGTATCCAATCACAGGATTTCCCTGAGTATATCCATGAATAGCCATGCATCCAAGTTCAACAGGAAATCCGAACGATGTCTCCGTCCAAGCCCGTCCTCCAATCCTATCTCTCGCTTCCAGAACCTGAACCGACTTCCCGGACGTGCTAAGCTTATATGTAGCAGCAAGACCTGACATTCCAGCGCCAACAACAATGACATCCGACTTGATCGACATTCTGCCCCAAGTTGAGAGCACTCTTATGAGATTTCTATGTAGCGTCGTAGTGGTAAGGGTGATAGTCTTGATTTGCAAGGTGTAGGTCACCTGACCACCGCGCGACGCGTCTGCTGACTCAGAGTCAGACTGCCTAGCCACTCACGTCTGCCAGACACCCTCATGTTGTCTCATATTCTCTCCATGTATCTCTAGGGTCTTCAAGGAATATCTCCTTTCAAACTGGAATATGTATTGAAATGCGGGATCGGTTCTCCTTCTCCGAGATGCATGTATCAAGTTCACACCCAATCTGACCAGTGTCTATTGGCAATAGATCGGATATTAGCCAGCGAAAGCTGAATGGTATAGCACCAGCCACCCACTCATGTACGTGATATGAATCACTTTCTAGCCTCATGTGAGTTTTCTATTTGTAGAGAACACTAATGTCAACGCTTTAGTGCCAATATGGACATAAATCATTGACGCACAATTGCGATAGTAAGTCAGGTGGCTCGCCGCACAAGTTGGTATACCGGCGGCGCCTGTATAAATGAACTATCTGCAGTTGCTGTAAGTATAACTCTTACTATGCCCTACTCTTTTCCAGTAGCAGCACTTGCACTTGTCCTAATCATAGCGGGGATAGCGCTGAAGCGAGGAACTCGGGTGAATCGGAAGCTTCTTCCCCCTGGTCCACCTGCAGATCCAATCATTGGGCATTTACTTGCAATTCCATCTGAGGAACAAGGAGAGTACTTCCACAAATTGGCCAAAACATACGGTACGTTGGTGAGATACCGTGGTGAGTACTGATAGCCCATTTCTTTCGCAGGCGATGTTTTGTCCTTCAACTGTTTGGGAAGAACCATCATCGTTCTTGATAGCGTACACGTTGCTCACGAGCTTCTGGATAAGAGAGGCGCCAACTACTCTTGCAGACCCAAGCTTCCTGTATTTGAGATGCACGTATTTCTTTTAGAGTGTCATTTGCGAGTGCTGACATGTAAATTCCAGGATGGGATGGAATCCCACCCTAACATTTCTGCCATACGGAGCACGATTCCTGAAACATCGGAGAGTGCTCCAAAACTATTTTGGCCGCCAGGAAAGTAAAGCGTTCATTCCCATTCAGCTTGAGGAAGCCAGAGTGCTTGTCAGGAACATGATGCATGAACCAGAACATCCGATGCAACACTTATCAAGGTGAGTCGATGTGGGCGATTCTTAGAACCTGATGCGCGCTGTTTTGGTATAGTTCCCATCAGGCTCAGACTAATCTCCAAATTTTCGTAGGTTCGCCGCAGCCGTGATCATGAGAGTTGCATTCGGCCACCAGATCACATCGAATGACGATGAACTTCTGGAAATAGCTAATGATGTATCTCATGCAGTACATAATTCTGGTTCTCCGGGTAATACACCCATCGACCTTCTCCCTCAGTGTGCGTGTCATCACCACAAGTCTTCCTTCCCGTTGATGCTGACAATTGGACAGTGCGGCACTTTCCCTCCTGGTTTCCTGGTACCTATTATGCCTCCTGGGCACGAGCTTCTTACCAGAAGATTCGAAGAGTGCACGAGTATCCTGTCAACCTTGTAAGGGAGCAGTTGGTACGCTTCTGAAATAGCTCGCTCTCGTCACTGTTGTTCATCTTGATGTCATTTCTTCAGGCCAAAGGGATCGCCCGCCCGTCTTTCGTAGCATCGCAGCTCGAGGCTCTCAACGAAATCAAGGACAAACTTAACTCACAGACCCTGAAAGCAGAGATTGATGATATTACAGGCGCTGCAGGTGTCATCTACGGAGCGGGTGCTGATACTGTAAGTAATGCCCGTTGTGCGATCTTCTCAAAACAGTAGCGTTCATAATCTATCCATGTAGGTATACGCCACACTTTCAGTTTTCCTCTTCGCTATGACACTTTACCCAGAATGTCAACGGAAAGCGCAAGACGAGATTGTAGCAGCTATCGGGACCGAGCGGCTTCCGGAATATTGTGATCGTGAATCACTCCCATATGTTGAATGTATCGTATGGGAAACGCTGAGGTGAATTGATTTTGACCTGCAATTTAAAGCATCTATTTATGTGTTTTTGTAGATGGTATCCCGTTGTTTCTGTTGGTAAGGACTTTGTTTTCAACAGTTTACTAAATTCCCTGGTTTATCAGTCTTCGCCATCTAGGTATCCCTCATCGTGCTATGGAAGATGATTTCTATAAGGGTATGTTCATCCCCAAAGGCTCGACTATCATAGCCAATTCAAGGTCAGTCCAGGCCGACTGTGTAAAGACATGCTTATTCACACTGATTTCCTTTTTCTCTCTATATTCAGAGGAATGAGCTTGGATGAGAGAGTATACAGCAATCCGAAAGTTTTCTCTCCATCAAGGTTCCTTCCAAAGCCTATCGGTAAAGGTGAGCCACCATTCACTGGAGTCTGGGGATTCGGAAGACGGTGAGTTGACCCTTGCAACGACGCGTTTCTGTCTTTACTCTTTTCACAGAAAATGCCCGGGCCAATTCATGGCAGAAGCAGGATTATGGCTAGCAATAGCAACGATTCTTGCGACACTTGAGATACGAAGAGTCCACAATGAATACGGCATCGAGGTCATTCCCGAGCGTAAGTTTACAACAGGGGTAACGAAGTACGTCTTCCTTTTCCCGACTCTACCTTGAATCGCTGCTGATAGTATGTCTTGATAGCCAACCGGCTCCGTTCAAATGTGATATTCATCCACGTTCAGAGAATGCAAAGTCCCTTGTTCTGCAATAGGAGTAGCTGAGCTTTTTGGGCGTCAAATGTTAAAGGTGTCTTTTTATTCAGTTTGATACCATTTTAATCTATCAGAAAGTTTTACTTAATGCAACAGGTGTCTGACAGGTCGACTGTTCACACCTTTTCTACGGGTACCTTCTCATTGAAGATAAACTGAATTCAACCGTTGTCTAGGACTGCCTGAGCATCTCAGTTCACCGCAAGGTCGCATTTTTTTCGCACTGTATAGACACTGGGTGAATTCAAACGGTTACCTCGATCCACCTCAGTAAATCCAGGTGAATTAATCAGCTGCACACGGGCGCCTCTCTGGCGCTTATGCTTCGCGTATCAGAATGACCATGTGAATCAGGAACGTGTAAGCTGCTAAAAATTTAGCGACCTCCGACATCCTCGACACTCCCATCATATCTAAATGCCCCGTTGACGTTTTCGACTTTGACCAAGTCGGCTTCAGCTCGGTCTAGTCAAGGGTGACGAGTACCATATACTCTTTGCATTATTAAGGCCCTCGTTATGTTTTTCGACTGAATCATCCATATCAAGGGCCCCCGATATAACTGAAACGCATATCAGACGCCGGGTGGCTGCAGGGTGGCTGCCGTGAAGTACAGCCTCATCAGTCCCTTCTCAGCGAAGAAATTTCTTTCTGAAGACGCCTGCTCACAGCCTGTAGAAGTCGGGCAAGGTATATAGCCTTGCACTGGGCAGCAAACACTCTTCGTGACTCTTTCAGCATGAAGATTGTGCGCCATATGCCAAAGCGGCGTCGTAACATCCATTTGGATTCCAGTCCCGCTGCGGATACCCAAGTCGAGAGACCAAAGAAGAGGAAGGCGTTGTTGGTTGGCATTAACACAACCTTGATGTCGAGTGGCGCAGGGAAGAAGGGTGGTTTAAAGATGCCTCATAGGGACGTTTCTGCGATGAAAAGTCTACTCATTGGTGAGTGGTTCACTGTACTCATTGAATTTCTTGCTGAGGCTGTTTGTATAGATCAATATGGGTACAATGCTGCAGATATTGTGACGCTCATAGATAACAACGATCGGAAGCAGCTCCAACCAACGCAAGCCAACCTTGTGAGTGAGCTCAACCATATTATTGTGACCAGGACTCACTCTCCCGTTACTCAAGCTTGCAGAGATGAACAACTTGGTGGCTGACTCCAAACGGGGAGATCGTTTCTTTTTTCATTGTATGTTCTTTCTTTGATGCTGGGTGAGCGTATCACTAAGCATCCCCCAGATTGCGGTCATGTCGTGCAAAAGGTGAACGAGGACGGCAGCGAAGAGGATGGGATGGATGAATGTGAGCGCCATGCTTCATATATTGCTGAAATTATTCTCAAGTGCGAGCAGGTCTCGTCCCATGCGATTCTGATGGCGACAGGAACACCATTAAGGATGATGTGAGTTAAATACTCGATTTAAGACTGTATCCTACTAACATATTTTCGCAGATTCTTCGAAAAATACTCGTTGATCAGCTATCACCTGGTTCTCATCTCATCGTATGTTATCATTCTCTCCGCCCGATACTGAAGTGCTGATGAGTTACACAGGCCGTTTTTGATTCCTGTCACTCCGCATCGTTATTAGGTATTTTTTTGGTTCTCCTCTTGATGACCTTCTACTGAGTAGCACTCTCGAAGATTTGGAGCACTTCCGATGCAATCGTGTCTACGTGCCATGGATGTCTAAGGGTAGGAGAAGGAGTGATTCAATGTGGAACAACGGTACGCCGCCAATCATTTCTATGATCTCCTGCTTGAACTCACAGGTGTTCCCTACCCTACAGTCCGTCGCCAGCCCGCTCTCATATCCTCCCGTACGATTATCCAAGCCCAACGCATTGGTAAAGACAAAGTTAAGCAGCGAAGAACCACATTGGAAGAGCTCTGCCCTCAGAGTCCCCCACCATCAGTGCCCAACACTCCCCCTCCCCCTCTATCGAGAAATAGCACCTGGGTTTCCACTTCCCCGCCCAGTCCTGTTGCCACCACCAACATTTCCCCTACTTCCACTTTTAACGTTTCCAAAGCCGCCAAGATTCTCGCCAAACTCGACCCTCGTGGAGGAGGAAGTGGAGGCACCAATTCCTCGTCGCCAGATATCGCCAACCAGAACCAACGCCAGACCCATCACCGGCAATCTCTGGCGATCAGAACTCGCTCGCTCAAAACAGTCAAATCGCATTTCTCACCTTGGCTGGAAGACGAGTCGCCACGCGATAGAACTGGTGATGAAGACTCGGAGGCCTTCCGACAGTGCGAATCCCCTATACAGGAGTTTTGCTCCGGGTGGTGCAAGCCTACGGGACCAGACACTCCTTCGTCACCTCCTGAGCCTGGGTGTGGGATGGAAATGCGGCAGTCGAATGTTGACTTCCTGTCAGGATTGCGTAAAGAGGCTGAGGTAGTAAGTGCTCCTGCTCGTTTTCGCCGGCGTCCATATCTCGAGAATTAATCATGTTCTGTAGATTTCACTAGCCTCGTGCAAGGATAGCCAGATATCATGGGAGTCCAATGGATCTTCTATGACACAGGTGGGTAGTCTTAGCTTTCCCTTTTGTTTCTTACTCAACGGGTACACGCGTTCTGCAGCTTCTGGTGGAGATTCTGAGTGAGTTTCATTTTGAATCTCGCCGTTCTCGCAGCCATCTAATGCATTGAATAGAAAACGACCCGCACCCCACGTTGAAGGATCTCATGTTGAATGTCAGGTAAGCTCTTCTCGTCTTCCTTACTCCGAGTCGTCACCGTTGGTGTGGTTGTTAATGTAACTTTTTGCACTTCAGTCACAAGCTCCATGATGCAGCAGTGTCTATGCACGGAAATACGAAGGTGTATAAGAAGAGAATGATCCAATGGCGCAAGAAACACCCGGAGAAGGCCAAAGCGAGGTCTGAAGGTGATACGGCGGGGCTGAACATGAATAATTTCCAGGACCCACAGGTGAGGATAAGAGCATCTATTGCCTCCGCTGTACTAACATGTCACTGCCTTCAACACAGCTCTCCAGCCGCAAACCATTGGTAAGACAATCCCCGTTCTGTTTTTGCTGTCGATGTCGCTCACTGCTATATACAGGACATGAATTCACGTTGGAATCTATGAAATCTCTTATGCACACCTCCAAACAATGCCTTCAGTGATATCTTCCCGTCTCCCTACCTCCTATATCCTTCGCTGCTTTCACGTTTCGTCCCGGTCATGCTATGCTCACTCTGCTTCCGCTATACTTCCTATGTTTGCTTTCATTCGTCCCCCAAGTGGGCACACCTTTACATCGCCTCCCAACACCGTTTGTTCTCTCGCCAATCCTCTGCATCGTTTGCTGTTCGCGTCTTCCGCTTTCCTCCAACTCTTTAACACCCTTACACACTTGCATCCATACTCGCACCCTTTATATTTATTCTTTCGTAGTTACTGTACAAAACCTTGTATTCCTATTAGTAGTTACACGTCCTCTCGTGGTTTGTTCTGTTTCTACGGAATAGCCCCGTAGTATTCCTATTAGACTAGCTACATAGCTAGCACTTGCCTAAAGCTCCTACCGTCTATTGTAGTACATAATATGATCTGGAATACAACCTGCTTATTATAGGAGAATCCGTGCACTGTATGGACTACAATTGCAGCTGTTAGATACAATACAGCCCTTCGACATTACATTCATCCTCCTAGTGCACAGACCGGCAGACGCAGGTGCTCAGTACGAGCACGTGGCAACTTTTCACAACTCAGGAATCAAGTTGTCGAGTCTCGACTCTCGACCGTCACCTCCAGCTATTCAGTCAAGATATTCGAGAACTGCCCCAGCATTCCTGTGCGTCCATAGCTTGTCTATTCAACACCCCTTCATTCAATTGGTGTGAGCTTTCCTGTGGCAGAATCGAGATGTCTCTCAAAATAAACTCTGACGTTCACAGAACCCAGTTGGCGAGCGTAGAGGACGGAGAGTACGTTATCACCGTTGTTGTCGCTGACGTCTGAAGCGCTCGCTTGTATGTCTTATAGTGTACCGATATCAATTTGACTCGATTTTGAATCCTTTCCTCAGGTCCTGCCACCCGATGTAACTTGGGTACAACCTCGAAATTATGGTCTTGAGTCATGAACCTCGCTACAATATTCTCTCCGAGTCACTCTTGGCGCTAAATTACATCGACTTTGCATTGACAGTATACCTATCCGCTGCTGTAACGTCATGGTGGTTGTTCTGCTACTTCACGGAAATCGTCTCAAGCATCGCCCGACAACATTAGCTGTCACTCTTGGATCCTGCGCCTCAGACGGCCTAACAGAATCACAGCAAATCGAACCCTCTCACTCTCTGTTCTAGGCTCTACATCACGCGCATCATCGGCATGAAAGTGTCAGCATCTTGAGGCTCTGACCCGCCTATTTCCCGTTGGAGATGTTACACACCATAACTTATTCCTATTCAACTTGTTCCGACCGTAATAACTTCATTGTGCGGCACGGCACTGCCAGAAGTTACTTGACATGGCACCTCACTTCGCTAATCATTCTGCTGTAGGCTACTTGTATCCGGAGCAAACCCCAGTGGAGTGACTATCAATAACATGTTCTGGACGGATAGCGGATTGTACTCGCCCGGTCCAAAGCTGTAGGGTGATTCAAGTTGTCATACACTAGCGGCAAGCTCATGACTGCCACTTATTTAAGGACAAGCTGGGCTCGCGGCTCCTTCCCCATTCTTCATCTCTACTCGACATCGATAATGCCAGCTGACCAAGGACAACCCCCGGAGAAGTGGGCTCTACTCATTGGCTTAAGCTATCAGCATCAAACCGACGAGCTTCTCGGGCCATATCGTGACGTCGATTCGATTAAGAAGCTTCTTATTGGTGAATAAGTTATACATC
The DNA here is from genome assembly GCA_003987895.1 of Neonothopanus nambi. Lineage (NCBI taxonomy): Eukaryota > Fungi > Basidiomycota > Agaricomycetes > Agaricales > Omphalotaceae > Neonothopanus > Neonothopanus nambi. Next base: position 93,793 of record RCHF01000124.1, read on the forward strand.
AGTCGAATGGTCCTAGTGTTGACTCGTTTCTTTTAGAAAGATTTCAGTATGAAGACGACCATATCATTGTCATGAAGGACTCAAATGACACTGACCCTGAGCTAAGACCAACGAGGGATAACCTTGTACGTGGTAGTACCTTCGGTCGATAATTTTGACGGTTTTAAACTATTGACTTACAGTGCCGGGTCCTGAAGAATTTCATTAAGAAGGACAGGCCCTATGATCACTACTTCTTCCTCTGTAAGGACGATTCGTCTTCTGTTTCGCCTGAACGAGTTCAAGCTCAAAATCACTATTCAAGACGCAGGACACTCCGGACAAATTGAATGTCCTGATGGTTCGGAAGAAGACGGTCTCAATGAGTGTTCGTTTCTCTACCACGCCTCTTGTCAATTGCTCACCGTAGCTGTTCGTTTACAGACATCATTCCTGAGGATGCCTGTCTCAATGATAAATCGAATATCATTCTTGATGATGTATGTACGCATATTGTTTTATAAGGATGTTTTCAACCCACACCGAACGCATACTGTAGGAACTCAATAAATACCTCGTGGGGCCACTTCCCCCGACCAGCCGGCTAGTGGTACGCATTCATTCTATCGTGCATGGGGTCAATAGAGCCTAAGCACTTATCAATAAAATTAATACAGGCCGTGTTCGATAGTTGTCACAGCGGCACCCTTCTTGGTACGCGACATTGTTGACTCTTCTGTCTCTCAACATTCATAGGCGAATTCAGATCTGAAACACTACCGCTGTGCAAGAATATACCTTCCAAGTTCTATATGTAGGCCCAATCTTCGTACCTCTTTTTTGAATCGATTGTACGATTTAACATACTCCCGTCTGAATTTCACTAGTCCGCCGTATTGTACGCAGAAGTAAGTAAATCAAACTCCAGTCAGCAACAAATAAAAGCTGATGAGGCCTGCCTTCCACAGCTCTGGAAGTGGGATACAAGATCGATGAAATCACCCCCTCCGACGTTCCCAAACTAAACTCGATTCTGCCCCCTCCTAAGTTCTGCGATGGATTTCAATGCCCTCGCAAGCGCGGAATACCTCGCAATATTGTGGGTGGCTCTTTACGTTCTACACAGCTCAAGCTCGTGCTAATCACCGATTACCGTTACAGGTCTGCATCTCCGCCTGTAGAGACTCAGAAATGGTGTACGAAGATACCGATGGAGCGTCTGTTACTCAGGTAAGAGCTATCAGAGCTCCATCTTCATATGCGACTCAAGTCTTTTCCTATCCCGGGATACGCAGATCATTGTTAAATTCCTCGGTGAGCCGGAACCCTTTGCAAGTCTCACAGCACAAATATTCAGCTTTCTAGTAGAAACCAACCCAACACCTACATTGAAAGAGCTAATGTGGACTGTCAGGCAAGTCCATTCCAACCTGTGTATGTTCTGTAGAAATACTGATAGGAGCATCTGTACAGCAAAAATGTAGAAGCTCGAAACAGGGAAATGGCTTCATGTCTAGGGGTGCGGTACAGGAGAACAAACCCTGAGGTAAGTCTAAATTTCTCTACTTTTGTCGATGCGCCGCAGTAGAATCCTAACCTCGGTATTTGTATAGATGTCGAGCAACACTCCTTTGGTATGTGGCCAAATTTGCCACGTTCATGTTTTGTTGCTCATTTTTCTCCGTAGAGAATGAACAGCATCTTTTCGCTGTGAAAAGTGTGCATAGATTCAACTGTTGTGGTAATCTTTTGGACTGTTGTATTGCTTTTGTATTACCATCTGTCATCTGTTTGTTATGTAGCTTTTGCTTTGTTGTACCACTTTCTTCTTTTTCGCAAGTTTACTCTTTGCATACCACTTTCTCCTTGCTTTGTTCTGCTGTGGACTGTGTTACAACTTCTGTATACTTACACAAGAATGTATCTGTATAACTCTTTATTGAACCAATTGTGTGATAAATCCTTCGCGTAATTGATACTGCGACATCGATACATATGATCACTGACAGCTATCTTTGAAGTACACTGAGCGAGTCGAGGGTAAAAAAGGGTTGGGTAATTCCCATTGACCCTTTTCTTTGTTTTTAGGTTTATCTGGACTGTGTATAGTCTTCGGTTTGAATGGCTTTGCCATGAATTTTTTGAAGTTGCAGTAGTCATCGGGAACTCCCTGGAAGCTGGTGTTTCAGCACATGGACCCATAGCGGGTTAAAGACCTCCTCCCCCCTCTGGACCCAGAGAGCACATCGTATGTATTATGTTATTTGCACCTAACGGCGACGGGAAACTCCAACGCGTCTGTCTGCTCCACAATTGTGCGCCTGTGGCGGGAATCGAACTTCAGAGCTCTACATATATATATCCTGTCTCTTATGAGACGGACGACCACACGCTTGTGGATGTAACCGCTGTCCTACGTTAGGGCAATTCAAAATGCACAGAAAAGTCTATATATCCTCGTAAATCCCGCTTCATTGCACGTGTGGCGTAGCCTCAAGTTTAGTGCTTCCTTGGATTCCCTCGCAAGCTCTTCGCCGTAATTAGCAGCTCGATAACTTCAAGGCTAGTATATGTCTCCTGCCTTTCTCAAGTTCCTATGTACGCTGAAGACTTCGTCCTTGGCAATGTAGGGTGTCCTGGGGGCTGGAACGAGGATCTTGGCCGCGGCTACGGCTGGTTTAGTACAAACCGATCCCATGTGATTGGCCACCGGACCCATCGGTGACGGAAAGGACCGGTTTGAGAAACACCATTCTATTCTAACGACCCGAGCGTTGGCGTTGCAGTCATCGGTGAACGAACACTGCTGCTCACTGACCACCATGATTTCCACTCGCGTACTTGGTCTGGGACCTTCCCTGAGACAGGCGACGTTCGTCTCTAATGTCGGTGAGTGTTGCGTTTCTTTCAGTGTATATGGTTTTATATTGTTGATACGGTACCCCAGCGAAGAACGGTGTTCTCAGGAACTCGATTCGGACGTCTTTTACCAAGAGGTGAGTCTTTCGACCTCATTACGGGCGGAATAATCAATCTTTGTATACGGATGAACACAGAGCCGTCCAAACCCAATCCCTCAAACCAGAAGCTTCCTCTGATATCCTCAACGCTCAACGACTCAAACGACCTTCGAGTCCTCATTTTACTATCTACCAACCTCAATTAACGTGGTTAGTTTCTATTGGGAATCGTGTGACGGGTGCTGGACTTAGTGTCTGTGCGTAATTCGAAGATTTTGTGTATTCTCGTCGTCTTACCTCCTCTCACTCCCCCTTCCTCTTCGATTCGCTTCGTAGTGCTATACGGCTTCTCCCTAGCCTACCTCGTTGCTCCAGGCACCTTCGATAGCACCCACATCATCGAATTCGTCTCAGGCCTCCCCGACGCCGTCAAATACGCAGGAAAATTCATCCTCGCTGCGCCATTCACTTTCCACTCTTTTAATGGTCTAAGGCACTTGGCTTGGGATTCAGGTCGTTGTGCGTACCATCCCTTATCCTCATCCTCCTCTCATTCTTGTCCCCGTCCTCGTTATAACGCTAATCAATGCTTCGCCCTTTGTAGTCTTGACTGTAAAAAGTGTTTATAGTACGGGTTATGCGGTGTTGGGTGCTACGGCTGTTTCTACTGTGTTCTTGATGTTCCAGTGAAAGTGTTGAAAAATCGATGTGTAGAGGGGATGTAATACATCAAGATTTTTTTTTCGACTTCATACACCCGGAGCGAATCGTCGATACGATATCCCACCTTGGGGGATTTCAAGCGCGAGATAACGAAAAGGAATGGGGCGAAAGTATGTTTCTTGAATTGGAAAGATTCCAACTCGGTAGAACTGTGTTGGTACACTCCAGCGTACTCCTCCGTACCGTACTCATATACATAGTGAACTTGTTGGAAACTTGAACAGGGCAGAACTCCCGCGAAAGCGCGCACGGGCGTCGGGATTGAGCGGGATCGCCGATCGGAACGCGGTCACGCGAATATCACGACAGGATGATTACAAATTACGGGTCGGCAGCAATCGGCAGCTCTCGGAGTCGTGGGAATCAAGGCTTACTGCTGATTCATCCCAGGTTTTGAATTCGCACAGTGATAACTATAATGGCTGCAACGTACACCTCTTTGCCTTTGCACGACGACCGCAAAACAAGCCCGTCTAGTACTCCTTCGAAATCGAAGTCTTTACGTGAAAAACTGGTTATTTCGGTCTTGCTCATGTTATCTCTTGCTTTCGGATTACGTCAAGTCTCTCCAGCTCTTTCTTCTGGTCTCCGCTCCATCTTCAGGTATCATCACACAGGCGCCGGTTTTGGAGGCCTTCCGACTCACTATACGTTGAATTCCGGTGCAAAAGTACCATCGGTAGCTCTTGGTGCGTTCAGCGTTGACTTATTCTAGCCTGCTTCTTATCTCTGATTGAGTCTAGGCGTTTGGCAAGCTGGAAAGGGTGAAGTCGGAGGAGCCGTGAAGGCAAGAGTTTTTTAAGCCGGCTGGAAGGCGATGTGATTGATTGTCACCAACAGGCCGCCTTAAACGCCGGTTACAGACACATTGACGGGGCCTGGATCTATCGTGTACGTATTTTGCAACCCTTTCATAGGTTTCCGTTTCTGATGCTTCGCAGAACGAAGAAGAGGTTGGCAAAGCGCTGAAGGAAAGTGGTGTACCGCGAGAGGAGCTCTGGCTCACCTCAAAGGTACGCCGACAAACATGTCATCTTCTCGTCAAATTCTAAACCGGCGGCCATACAGCTATGGAATTCATTTCATGCCCCAGAAGATATCGAACCCGCTCTCGACGACTCGCTAGCCAAGCTCGGAACTGAATACCTTGACCTTTACATCATCCACTGGTGAGCGAAAACTGCCTCAAGCTCCCGCTATGAGCTAAATTCTATGCTTAATTCAGGCCTCTAGCTCTAAACAAGGACGGCTCTGTATACAACAAAGAGCTTACTGAAAACCCTTATCCCACCTGGCAGAAACTCGAAGAGATGGTCGCCAAGGGTAAAGTGCGGAATATCGGTGTCAGCAAGTGAGTGAACCTTTAACTAGGCTGGTGGTATTTTACTGAATGCCATCCTTAGCTTCAATATTCGCAGGTAATTACCCTGCTTGTTAAACATCTCAAGTGTTAAGACTATCTCGCCTACCACAGAATCAAAAACCTGACGGCAAACCCACTAAAAATCATGCCTGCTGTCAACCAGGTTCGCATTTCCGCCGAGGTGCTGTTTCTACCCGCTTACTACCAGTCTCGGACATAAAGGTCGAGATAAACTACTGGTTCCCCCAACCCGATCTGCTCGAGGTGCGATGATTTTCAATTGTAACCCATTTCCTTCCTAATCAGTTTATTGGCGTTCTTCTCCATGCAGTTCTCCAAGGAGAGCGGCATCTTGCTCGAGGCTTACTCTCCTCTAGGAAGCACAGGCCGTGTTTCCGACTCGCTAAACGTTGCTGAGGTTTGTCTTACCCTTTTGTTTCCTGTCCTTCATGGTTTTTCATTTTGTTCTATGCTATTGTAGGTCAAGGAAATCGCCGCGGACCTCGATATGACCCCTGCGCAAGTTCTCATCTCTTGGCACGTTCAGCGAGGTGTGAGTATTGGTGTCCTTCATCCGCATTCCATCATACCACCAACTAATCTTTACCATTTCTTCCCCCCGTTCCTTTCTGCCGCTCGCATATAGACAATCGTCCTACCAAAGAGCGTTACACCCTCCCGAATTGAAGAAAACATCCACGTACGCAAACTGCCTGACGAGGCATTCGAGAAGCTCGAGAAGGCTGCGACGGCGCATCCGCCTCAGCGCGGGTTGAATCCTAGTAAGGCGTGGGGTATTGATTTTGATATTTTCGAGTGAAGGGCGGTCAGGGCGGAGAGCTTGTGTAGGCGATAGAGGACAATTGACAGTGCGGAACTCGTAGTGGGCGGCGAAGAGAAGTATAAGGATACTATGCCGGCTTTTGTATGAGATATCAACACAATTTTTTTATGCTGCACCGAGGCCTACGAGGACTGAGTACTGAGAGCTCCTTGGGCTTACGTTAACAAACAAAACTACCACTGAATCAAAATCTTCTTTTATTAAGCACACAACATTTATGGTAAGGAAGCAAAGGAGCGTATGTATATAGATGGATACGTATTTGTATCTGAAATCAGAATTTGAAGCCTCCCGCAAGACCCATAACATTATTCGGATCGACTCTCGCTTTAATGCTCTTCAGTCTGGTCAGATTGTCCCCATAGATCCTCTCAATGGGCGTATCATAAACCGCATAGTTCGGATACAACGAGGCCGTATCAACGCCCTGCTGTCCCTCCGCCAACGCGACTTTGGTGATTTGGTCAGCAGACTGCTTAATTGCATCATGGAAATCGGAATCCGCGATTTCGAGGCCCCAGGCAAAGTACAAGTTGAGAGGGAGGTAGGAGAATGAGCGTGAAGGGGGATAAGCAGAGGCGGAGGTGGCATGGGTTAACACTGTTGGGAGGAAGGGTTCGATGTCATAGGAGATGAAGTTGCCGGTTTCAAGGCTTAGCTTTTGGCCCCAGAACTGGGAAGAGAGTGGCATTAGTTGGGCTATGAGGTCAGGAAAAGTGTTATACGCACAGTAGTCTCGTTCAGGATAGCATTTAGCAAGGTAGGCGTGTATTCAACAAGAGGGACTGTGTTAAATAAACCCCTATGGTAATATTCGCCTCAGCACTGAGTCAAGCTACCCTGAATCAAGCGCAAAACTCACCTATTTCCAGCTGTTGCGTTCGCTGGAGAGGCCTGTACCAATGACACGAAATCCCTCGTGCTCACATCCTTGGTGAAATAGGGTATAGCGAGGAAATCATCAAAGATGCCGTCGGGGGGTGCGGGTCCATCGTAGAACATCAATTGAGAGATTCCAGGCTAGATTTCAAATTTCAACAACTACATCCCACATTTGAAAGAGAGAAAGAGCAATACGCACTTCTCCAAGGACGAAATTTGAAGTCGTAATGATGGCGGCCTTGGGATCTGTAACATTGGCCTGGAAGTTGGCTGTTGCGTTAAGCACGGCAGGTATGTTGCCTTCTGTGAAAGTAATCAGGCCACCCTGGAAACTTCAATCAGGACACGTCTAACAACATGAGGGGTACAAATGATCTTACCCAAACCTGGCCTTGGGGGAAAGTCTGAAGCGTGAATTTCGTGACAATTCCCTTCATTCATTTACCAACTTGCATGAGACAAACTAGTGATACTATAGGAACCTGAGAAACGTACGAAATTGTTCTGGCCACCCTAAATCACACGAACCCTCAATTAGTATATGAAATTCCTCGGACAAAACTGACACACCTTGAGCCCAAAGAAAAGGTCCGAGTCCGAGTCTTCAGTAATTGTGCTGACGGTTCCATCCGGCGTGACTAGTTCGAAGCTTGAGATTGTGTCAACCGTTAACCCATGTTGATTGGTGTACCACGAATAACCTGCAAATCCGACCGTAAGTCCTACAGCTAGCTGAAACACCAATCCAAGCAACACATACCTCCTCCAAGAGTAAATCCAGCCACACCAACACCCGTAACACGGCCACCAACGACAGTAACGTTATACGGAGCAAGAGACGCGTAGACGTCGTCCCATATTAATCCGGTCCCAATGGTGGCTTGGTTGGCACTGGCATCGTATGTCACTTCGGAGAATCGATACATAGCAATTTGCACGCCGGTGGTGGAAGAGAAACCCGGGTTGGATGCGTGTCCGCCGCCTTTTACCTATGGATATGTCTGTCATGTCAGGGATACACGAATGGGGTGAATGAAAAGGACACGTACGGCGAAAGAAGTGTTTGTAGAGCCTACAATTTGGAGCTATACCAGATAGGACGAATGAGTTACATCTCATCGAGACGGATAGAGAAGAAAATAGCGCACGATTATTCCAACGTCCTCCGCTGTACCTGGCTCCACGCTACACGTTGCAACATCCGAGCTGGAAGAAGCCCAATGACCAACATCCCTGAGATACGGAATAGCACCTATTATTTTTAGGCCAACAGTGCGCAGCGTTCAGAAGCACAAAATGAATGGAAAACAGATAGGAGGGCGTACCAGGATAATACACATCCGTCGCATCAGAAGTAGAATTCGCAATTTGCGCGCAAACGTCCGACACACTCCTTGCTACGCGATTGGAGGGGTGAGCCCGAGCGGTGAGCGTATTCACCAAGGCCGCTTGGGCTATGGCGAGCAAAAGCCAAGTCTGCATGAAGTAAGCTTAAAACGGAGTCGGACGTGGGGCCAAATGAATGAATCACCTCTCAAAGACCGGTTCTATTTAAGCGTATCCCTCAAAGGTAGCGGGCCATCCCTGCAAAGGATCATACATTCATGCTGTAAAAGAAGGGACGCGTATGTCAGTATGGCAGATCAGGATAGATCAGGATCCCCATATGACAGGTGTTTCAACGGAGGTGAGAGCAACGCACTCAAGCCATTTGTGATTCAAGGTTGAATGATGATCTTGACTGTATCGATGGGAGAGTAGAAAAAAATAGATAGGTCTTCGAAGAGAAGCCGTACATATGATCTCATATGAGGCTTCATTTTAACCACACGAGATCATTGTGCACCAAGGCTTGAAAAATTTTGAACCTCCGAAACTTCGGCTAGATCACCGTCTCCGTGGACCAGTCGAGTCGAGGTACTGGATACCATTCAGGCAATCCTGCCAGGCTCTGTCTGGGCAGCGTCACCAAGTCGAACCATTCTGGACAAGAAGAAATGAGGACTCAACGGAAGAGCCAGGAAAATGCTTGGCTTCCAATCATTCTGAGTTGTGGTGAAGTGCAGTGCCGCACTGGTCTCATAGCGTCCCTGATATTACCCGCTAAGTACCCGTCAAGTCCGACTTGAAGTTGCTTATCAACACGTGTCAGGCTCACTAGGCCTGTCTTTGGTTATTATTCAAATGCATACATAAGTATGTTATGTACTTACTGAGCTTATTCTTACCAGGACCTGATGTCGCACAAGGTACTCATAGGTTCCAGTAAGTTCTGATTTCCCTCTGAGAATCGGTGATAGCCAAAGCTTTGATCCGGATTCTGGAATACCATACATCTGCGCCAGAAAAAAGAGCAAAAAATAAAATAAAAAATGGTACCTCTAAAGGCATCACTTGGAAGCTGGACGACCTTGAACTTTGAAAGCTTCAACGGCATCCTCGTTCGGCGTTCGAGTGATTCAAAACGTTAACAAGGGCCGATGAGTAAGCTGGATTACAGTGAACTTGGGAAGCATTGCGCCATAATTCTATTTTGATGATTCTGTGTATTGAAATGCTTGAAGGGAAGCGCCGATGAATGTAAGAGGCTGGATTCATTAAGCATGATACTGATATGTTTCGCTCAGGCTTTCAGGCAAAAATAAAACCTTCATCTCTCACGAAGACTATGGATGCCTTCACATGCTCACCATGATGTCCTGGCATTTAGAGCCAAAACGAGGGTGAAATGTGACCACGTTCGCCCCGAGCAATGTTCGAGGATAGAGCAAGACGAGGTTGAAGATCATCAGTACCCCTTCACAAGATATGGTAGATGTTTCCATGTAAGGGAACGTCATATTCAACGTATCTCGGTGCGAACTCGATGCTTCAGTCGAGTTGAAATACCATGGCTACCCAATGGCTGTCTGAGTTCGACACACAACCTCGGTTGGTGGTGATGGTTCAAAAGAGAGGGGTTCCAGTAGCACGTGATCGCTTTCTGTTGGTCCGTGCGCACTGCAGCGTGCATCCCGCTGCGAATTTTAGTGCCCTTCATGTTCTTCAGCACGTAGAAATGGCACGCGCAGCTTGACCTGACGAAATAGAGCAAGTGCGGTAACGTATGTCTAAGTCTTGACATTTTTTATCGTCTTCGTCGGTCCCCGAGATACTCGGGACTGCGGACTGCTGCCACCATTCTTTCTCTTCCACTGCCATCCAGCGTCATGATACCGCGAATCATATCTATAGCTCCAGCAAAGAACAGACTCGTCCCTCTATCCTGCTACAAATACATCTTTACACCCCTTCAATGCCCTCGAAACTGATGCTTTCAAATCCCTCGTTCTCTGGAGCACCCAATTGAAGGCAATTGGGGTATCCTCGGAACTAACCGGTGTACTAACCACTGAACCTCATAGCAATGACGCCCTGGAAGTGCAACTCCTCTCTATCCTTCTCTTACAATCCCTTCGGGTGATAAGAGAGGGCGTGACCGAGAAGGATAAATATAAAGCATCTGCACCTTCCACCACCGATCCTTCGCCTCCTATTTCTGAGTCTTGCTGACCAGATCCGCTCTGTGCCCGACTCGGGGGAATGGTACGAAATGCGTCCATACAAAGACATGACCGAAGAATGACAAAAGAAAAACCTCACAGCGGGGAGCTGAAGACGTTTCCAGTATCCAAAAAGTTCTCGTCAGACGGTGTTGTACTAAATTAGCAGGCAAAAGCATAATTAGGGAGATATGAAAACAAAAGCATGAAGAGGATACGCACATCAATACATTCACCATAAGCTGGGATCCACAATCTTTTCCCACTCAAACGTCACCATGTAAAAATCCAGGCTTCCACTGCAAGACTGAACATGTTCAACGAAACGTTTCACCTGCGCCTCGTCCTTCTCAGTCTGCTCTCGTATGATTTACTGTCATGGTGCGAATCGGATAGTTTCTTCTTCCTTTCTTACGGAATGTTACGCAAGGGAAAACATATGAGCAACTGTTTCCTGGAGGCCACATCATGAGTTGAGTTTCTGCGATTTATAAATATCTGCACCAAATGGAACATTACGGATTAGATTAGTTTCTATGTAAGAGCATCCAGAATAATGCGTACCTTCGACGATGGGGGCATACCGCTTCACATCGTTCGGAAGACGTTTCTCCCATGCGTACCACCGAATACACTCATCAAGAGTCCGAGTCAGGGAGCCCCTCCGCAATTCCTTCTGAAATTAGCAGACTAGAAACGAAACAAGTCCGAATCAGACATGATGTAGCCCATAAGCTATCAATACTTACGACATCGTGTAACGTATCATGGAAGACGAAGTAGACTCCTTGGAGGGCCTGGGCTTTGTGGGGAGTTTGGAAGGAGTCATCGCAGGTGGTATTGTACATGGTGAGGTTTGAGACTTTCAACACCAGTGGGACCTCCAAGGATATAACGTATATGCCTAGCAGCCAAGGGAACACTGGCATGAACGTTGAACGTTGCCGACATCGAAGTCAGATCAAGATTTCGAAAGACACAGCTGTGGTTGGTGGGGTTTTCGGGCCTAAAAACGTAAAAACTAAAAAGTACTCATTTGGGCGGTGTGTTTTTGGGTCCAAAAAACCCTAAGTTTTTACCTGTCAAAAAACGTAGACAAAACTTGCTGTTTTCAAGTAGTTTTTGAACTTAAAAAATCTAATGTTTTAGTAAGATTTTTGATTAACCAAAAAATGGCATAATGTATTACCTTTCTTGTCAGTTTTTGGGATACAAAGACAAAGACTTTTTGTTGCATTTTTGAGCGTCAAAAACTTGACATTTTCGGAGTTGGTTTTTGGCCTGCCAAAAACCGCTGTATTTGGTAATTTTAAGGGTTTCTGGCAGGCCAAAAACCGATTCCAAAAACGTTGAGTTTTTGGCGCTTAGAAACAGAACAAAAACGAGATGTCTTTGTCTTCCAGAAATGGTTGAAAATCGTATCATTCTGTGTGACTTTTTGATTAGTCAGAAATCTTACTAACTTAAAACATTAGGTTTTTTGAGTCGAGAAGCTGCTCGAAAACGGCGAGTTTTGTCTACTTTTTTGGCAGATAAAAACTTAAGATTTTTTAGACCCAAAAACGCATCACCCAAATGAGTACTTTTTAGTTTTACGTTTTTAGGCCCGAAAATCCCGCCAACCACAGCTGTGAGAGCCTCGAGAGAAGGAGGATCTGGCAACACGTGATCACTATATCCCTGTGCGCTTGCCGCTCACCCGGGCCCCGTCGTAAACTTCAGCAGCCAGCCAGCTTCAGCTTCAGCTTCTTCAATTTGAAGTCCGTCTTTCAAAACTTCAGCGCTTCAGCGCTCAGCTTCTAGTATAAGCTACTTTATACTCCTACGCCTAGCCCCTACACTTTTTTCAAGCCCTTCCGAAGTCAATAACAAATAATGCCTGACCTGACGAAATGCTGTAACTCAACTCCTTACCAGGGTCCTTTGTTTTCATCAAGTAAGTATGTTCAATAAAATCTTAGTGCATCCACCCACCTCACTCCGCATTTCCTCCTTAGGTCAACTTTCATGCTTTATGCTCCACCTCTAAGACAATTGAACGAAATGCAAAGAAAGTTTTCAGAACTCGAACCTGAGTTTTACCCGTCCATTGAGGAACTACTAGGTTCTTCAGAAATCTCCACGGGCTTACTGGAATGTCTATTTTCAAGAATGACATCGGCAGAAGATGGTGGATGTTGGTAGGTGCTTCCGTTATTCAGACCAAGCAATATGTCGCTCACTTTCTCAAGTCTGCTGTCATGAGTAGCTTCTCAAGGCACCATCGTCGTCTTTTCAGGTCCTACTCGAACTACTCAATCTTCCATGCATGCTGTCTGGAAGGAGGTTCTAACAAAGCACTGGAACGGGTTTCTGACTTGATTCTATGTAAGACATGCGCCTCGGCCCTCGATTTGCCAGCCACGACAAGGACGGAAGCGTTAGTCATTCTCGCCGTTGTCGCTACCCCCGGCCCTGTTTACATACGAGGTGTTCACTGTTTCAGACAATGCTCCCTTTGCTCCCATTTGGCGCCCGTTTGACGCTGAATGATATCCGAAATCCCACAAAGTCGAGACTTTCAGATTAGCCTTGAGAAACCGGTTGACCGGCACTGATCTCGCTCGTCAACGTCAACGTCTCCAAGGTTTTTTCTTCTCTTTTTTTTCTATGGACTGACATTAATATGTTAACATTGCAGCGTATTATGCAAGCACTGAGAATCTGATACTCATGCTCTATTAAAATCAGCGTCTAACCTACAAATATTTCGGGTGACGTGACCATTTCAATTAGCGCAATGCGCGCCTCGCTCGTAATTTATAAAGCCTGTAAATGCGTGGGCAACCAGGTCCCTTCTTTGATTATAACACTGACCATCTGCATTTGCGCCATTCTCGCCCGCACTGATAGTTTCTTTAACCTCATAAGTTTTTCGGTGTGTTCGCGTATACTTGGATAAACTGTGCACAATGATCTGATTACTCATTGATAGGGGGCTATTTCGGGTAGAACACTCAAAAAAGTGGACGGCAGGATCTTTTCTGCCTTTCTCCACCTTGAATCCACTTATTACGGACTCGACCTCTTTGTGACTCAGCGACAGCAATATCCACTGTACCAAGAAATAGTCATTGCTCCAAATCCGGTACCATCGGAGTTTCGATACCAAAGGCGGCACCGCTGCGCTCAGACCTCACTGTTATCAATCAAATTTATTAACCCCATCTGAGCTCTCTGCTTCTGTACCATCACCCTCCATCACCACTATGTCGAGCCCATATGTCTATACCCCGCATCCATCGTACGCGTCCACTGGCTATGTTAATACCAGCTATCAAACTCCTCAGAATTCACCATTCATTCCGAATGCTACTCTATACCCTTCCTCACCATATAGCAATCCAACTTCACTGGGCGGTTCACCATCGATTCCAGCGCTCTCTCTTCCTAATGTAGGGGGTATAAACTCTGTCAACTTTCCGTACGATTCCGCCTATGATTCGGGCCCCTGGAGCGCTCCATTCCGCCAGCGTCGACCTTCATGGCACGGGAACTACGTACCTCCTTCGCCCTTCTCTGCTGGATCTTTTCTCCAGCCCGATACCAGCACGTACTACCGTGATCGTCGACGATCCTTCGGTGCTGGTGATCCCTACCAGCCCATGGCATGGGGTCCATCCATCTGCGGCGCGCCAATCGTATCACCCTCATCTCCCTCCGGCTTCCAGCTCCATCCATGGCTAAACGCGGAAGTCTGGAGAGGGGATTTCATCTTCGACCTGACCGCCCATGATTTCAATCCTCTACAAGTCGTCAACGCAATGGGTCACACCCGACCTCTGACATCGCAAGCTCTGAATGAACCAGCTACATATCCGCCTATCAACCGCCTTCGTATCGTTTGCGACCTGATCCCCGAGTGGCCCATCGATATTCAATATAATCCTCACTACAACGGTACTGCAGTCCCCGTTCCCTCGTCGCCAGGGCTCAGTGTCGATCCCACCGGGACCCAACCGCCAATCACGTTCGGTGACGTTTTGATTGCTGTCCATCGAAGTCTTCATACGCGAATATCACATGTTGACTGGGCGCGCTTGACTGTATCGCAGGAGACGGCTGTCGCAAAGGCGTATACGAGGAGGTGCAGGGCGATGGGATCATTCGAAGCTGCGGAACGAGCTCAAGGTGTCAAGCGGGTTGATTATTTGTTGGATAAGAAGTGGTTCAGAGGATGTGTGTTGGATTGGAATGCAGGGGTGTTTAGGCTAGTTGTCGCGTAGGAAAAGCTCATTGTAAGTGGATTTAATGCGGTGTGTTTTTGTATTAATTATTTCTGCCAGTGATACTGCGACGCTCTTTGATCTATGATGGCCAATGACTTTATGTATTAGCGATTTGTGGGGTGACTGTTCGTGCCTTACTATCCTATCATTTATTGTACTGTATTATTCTAGTGTGACAGAAATCTCACTGTTTCTGGTCCTTGATGGTGTATAGTCCGTGATATCAGATGCTACCTAGTATAGTCCGTGATATCAGATGCTACCTAGTAGCTTTTTGTGGCTTGGGTCAGAAGTGGTAGCTTTCGTGAAATCTTGCCACAGAATTCGATGCTTGCGTGATCTTGCGTAGACACACATATGTAGCTTGGGTATACTAGTGTTGAGTGCACATCTATGAGATGATGCAGACGAAATCCCCCAAAAAGCAATGCAATTTACAATATACGTAGAATCGTAGATGCTGGCAAGTACATATCAGCGAGCCGCTGTGAGCGCTTGATAATCCGTGGATCCGACATCAATTTGACGCGTACATCTGCGTACATGTGTATGTATCGGCCCTGGAAAGTTCCTCAGTTGGACCTGGTTGGACCCTGGTTGGACCTTCTCCCATTCCTCCTCGTTCGAGACATTGACTATCTGACACAGTAAAATATATGATGAGGTTTTAACTTTTAAAACCCTCAGGTTTTTTTGCGTGATATTGATACCCAAATTGCGGTTTTACATTCACTAACACCGCCAAAATCCAGAGATTTGCTATTCTGTCTTGCTGCTGTCCAGCAGCAAGCAAGCTGGGCGCTTCAATAGCTCAGTAACGCCCAGTTGGCAGTAGCCGGCGGCCGGCTTCATTCGGCAATGAGCACAGCATTTGTCCAAATATGGCTCTACAAGTGCCCGGCTGCGGTCGGGTAATCGGCCGCCGGGACCGCATATGGTATGACCCCCTTGTTCGCCTGGTCTGACAGGGTCTGACCCGCTACTCCCGCTACGTCCATCTTCCTTAAAGACTCCCTAACCAATCTGTCTCCTTATCTCTTCACAAACTATTGTCCTTGTATTTTCAAGCTCTTTTACGCCATGTGGATTCGTCAAATTACACCTGGTGATGCTAGCGATGAAGTTGAAACGCCAAGACAGACCAGGAGACAATCAAAAAGTCGGGATGCTGTGTATTTTTGAGTCCGATTTCCAAATTGAAGATGTGTTTTGGATGCGTTCACCACTTGCTCCACTCTTGCTTTGGCGTGTAACCTCTCAAAACGTGATGGTAACTTCCGTTGTGTCGCAGGAATCCATGGCGGTGCTGCCTGGTGCTACAGATTCTTACCAATGCGATTGTAGGGAGAATTCACGGCGTGGCCCCACAAAGGAACAGCCGAAGCCTGCACTGGCGATGGCGATGGCGTACAGATATATAAAAGGCGTACTTTGGGTGTACGAGGTTTCTTACGACTGTGCTGGACACTAGTTCGACATCCTTGCTTGAAGCAAAAACTCATTCAACCTTTACGAACCATGCGTTTCTCTGCTGTTGCTGCTCTTATTGCTACGTCCTTCATGATGGCCCAAGCCAGACCTGAACCTGCCAGGCTCGACAAAGCGCTTTATGCAAGAGAAGAGCAATGCGACATCAAACGTGAGATTTGTCTGTTCTCTAATCTTGTGTACAATACTTACAGTTCACTTTCAGAGTGTGCTATTGACCTCGCCCCTACCGTGGCTGCGTGTGGTATTGCCGCGGCTCAAGCTGAAGTCGGTCAGTAACCTTAGGTCGAATGGTACGACCACGGCTTTCTAACTCTCGCATCTTACAGATTTCCTAACGGATGCAGCCTGCATTTCCGCCGCCGTAGAGACTGGAACAAACTTCGTATGTTCCTGTGTCTCGGATGAATGCTTTATCATTGACTTTTCTGTAGCCCGCCGTCTGCAAAGGCTGTCCGGACAAGTACAAGGACAAGATCCCCTCGCTTTCCTCCATCCATCTGTAAAGATGCGCTCGAATGTTAATGGCTCGCGTCGGAGGGGAGGAAAGGAAGGAATCGTCATGATACCAAATGATGTTTTTATGTTCATACCTTATCATCGAAAGTAATAGAACATGCACCTTGCATTGACGCAGCCTAATATTGTTGACCCCTGTTTCAATCCCACGGAAGTTTTCTAAAGGTGATTGTGGGCACTCAACAGGCTCCTGTTTGAGACGCAACATAAAATCATCCCTTGACTTTCTCTAGCCACAGCCAAATCCCCACCCTGTACTGCACACTTTTCGCAATCTTCTAACTGCGACTCCGTCATCAGGTCTTTCATGAAGCAGCCTTTGAATCAGATTCACATCTCATGCAAAGGTATGTTCGGCTGGATATCCTTTCAAAATTTCCACCCATTAACCTCCCTTGTAAAATTGTAGCTGGAGTCGAAGAGCCCTGTACTCGGGAAACGGATATTACCCTCTCCTCAAGCGACGGAGTTCATTTCGGTGCACACAGTCACGACCTAGCCTACTTCAGCGACGGCTTTCCCGCCGTTGGCTCGGTCATCCTCACCGATGAAGTCGTACATCTCGCCGAACCCTCGAGCGTAGTCCTCACACTACTGAAATTCATGCACAGGCAACGCTGGCCCAACACTGATACAATACCCTTTGACCTGCTGCAAAAGCTGGCCGAAGCGGCGGAGAAGTATCTGATTTTCTCCTTAATGGAAGTTTGTCGGATTCAGATGCAGTAAGTGTCCACTTGCCCAGCTCGTCTGGGCTTTCCAGATGCAGGCTCGTAAGCAGTACTTTTGTGGTATGATCCTAACAGTTTTGTACCGATGACAGAGCCGCTGCCCTTCAACATCCTTTAGAAGTATTCACCTATGCAACGAAACATGACTACGGAGATATCAGGGACAAAGCTGCTCCGGTCACTCTTGATCTCCCTTTGGAGAGCACATTAAAGCATCTGAGTCAATATCCCTCAGTACGTGCTTCTTGGGTGAGTTTTACTATTCTCAACTCTTCAAATGTGTTTTTCTTCGTTGTCTTCTGCTCTCAACTCACCTCAATTTGCTTCCCATCCACCATTTCCCTAGATTTTATTCCGAGAGAAGTACGTGAAAGCATCTGTACGACTATACAATCAACCTCCAAGTTTCGCCCACAAATGCTATTATTGGATGGTATTCTGGCGGAGATGTGTTTCTGGGTCATTGATCAAGAAACCGTTGTCAGCGGCCCTCTTCGCTCAGACGTAGAGAGATGAGTATCGATATTGCCTGAGGTATTGTCCAAAATGCCAAGGGATGTTGCCGCAGTATTTGGTCTGGATATGCTCGGAGTTGAAGGATATGCCACCGTATAGGAAGTTGATCTGACTTCCCCTCGTTTGTTCTACTTAGTATCGAATTCAATTTATAGTCACGAAAATATCCCATTCGTAAGTAATTAGACGGGGTTTAGCTATGAGCAACACAAAGAACAGCAACAGAATGGGAGAAATACAAGCTTGGTTAATGCACCCTATTCAAAGTACCGAGACGGTCTGATACCCCACGAATTATTGCCATAAATCTCCAGGTGCGTATACGCGTCCATCTTAAACTTAATCTTATACGTCACTCCGATGTTCCTCAAAT